>NDXB01012233.1:50664-78234 GCA_002631895.1 Agapornis roseicollis | reverse complement strand
TTTGGTTTTTTTTTTTTTTTTAGCTGCTAATTTTCATTGGTGTCCCCCAACTCCTTGAAAAGAAAGCTCACAACAGCATTTCTGAAGGGAAAACATATTTTTGCAAAATCATCTTTCCAAAGAGGTGACGCAAGGAATGAACCACCAAAATCAGATCTGTAAGCAGTGGGAGGAGCAGGCAAAAGGAATATCTGCAGATTAATGATGTGGGAAGCCTCACTCCATTGCTCTCAGTGCAATTGATTTTAAAAATCCATTATATTATCCTCACTAAAAACAGTGAGGTAGTTTCCTTTTCATCCTTTCCTATAATTAACATAAACTTCATTTCAACATGGGCACACTTCCTGAAACCAATATGTGGTGTTCAGCTGTGACATGATCTTGTACACCAAACTACGGTATCGTTTCAAAAGTCTGTAGGCTCTCTGCTCTGTTCTTTCTTATTGTGCATGCAAACCCAAACTAATTTCTAAGAAACATTTTATATCATGATCAAAACCTTATTAGAGCTAACATTGCTGTGGTTATCAGAAACCTTTGTATTCTACTAAAATTTTAAAAGTGTGCTTTAGCTTCCACTGAAGTCAAATGTAAAACTGAGAATCAAACTGGCCCAGAGTGAAGTTTCATGTTGTCTTGGCCATTGGCTGAAAATTAGGATAGCTATTACAGTAGTTATGCAGCTGGAAGTATTTAAAGAAAACAGCAGCTAAGACAAAAGATTATCCAGAAGGGACAATTTCAGATTAACCCTTCTCATGCATTTAAACTCACTACATGGAGTTGAAGGCAGTCAATGCATTCTCTGACATAAACACATGCACCATGGAAATCTCACTTGAGCACCGAAAATAGGGTTTTAATTGTAACATAAGTGTTTCTGCTCTGCAGAAAGAGAAATTTCACCCAAAGAGAGCTGCAGGCCTGCACAATTAACATCAAAATGAGCCGAGCAGAGGAAACATTTATATTAGGCTATACTTCACCTTGTCTGTGTTTTTCAGTATGCTTATGAGACACTGCTTGAGTAACACTGATAACTGGTTCCTAGAGCAACTCTCTGTTGTGTAAAGAACACTTATTTTTGCAAGGCATGGCAAATGGGTTTAATTTGCATGAACTTGTCACTGGACTTTACAATGTCCTCTGTTTTATCTCATATAACTTCTTTTTTTTCCTAATATTTTCATTTGTAATGTAGAATAATTACATGAGCCCCCTTTAGCGCAGTTTTAGTGATTGCTAAGTGCAAGTCTTTCTTATGGCTGCCTTCCATCCTCTATTGTGTTTGTATTTCTGCCCCATCCTTCAGTGTATCACAAGGAAAACAATGTAAGTGACATTTTGTAATTTATTTTTTTTTTCAACATCTGGAACTAAAAGGCCTGAGGATTTTTTTTGTTTGTTGTTTGTTTGGGTTTTTTTTCCCCAAATTGTCTATTAACATTTCACAAGGCAGCAATATATAGCTATTTTTACAGTCTAGATTTCCCTGCTGGAACAACTTCCTCTGACACAATTTCAACACTTTCTCACTGAATTTTACTGCTGTAGTGAACAGTGCCAAAGGCTTTACTCAATGTAACTTCATAAGCATCTTTCCACTCATAGTTTCATGGCATTAAGAGTAGGTTTTTCAAAGTACTTAAATGACTTAGTGTACATACATTTTCTAAAAAAGAGGTGGGCATGCAATAAATTCCATGAAAGCCAGCAGGATGCATAACTTGTGCTCTCACAAGTAAGGCAGCTTTCCATCAACCAGCTAAACATCAGTAGCTATCTAGCTACAGGAATGTGGAGTGCAGGTTTTGCAAAGAAGACTGGAAAAGTTTTGGGCAATGATTAAATTATTATTAGTACAGGAGACCAGGGTTGTTGCTTTACTGCTGCCAAAAATTACAGGCAGTCTGCTACAAACATCATACCTTAGAACTGTGGTCCTTTCTTCTGCAGACAATAGTGCTCTTCACATTCCTACTCTATGCTATTGGAAAACCCTTTTCAGATTTGCTCTCTTATCTTAATGACGAACCCTTCCACCTCTCTTTAATAAACAGCTATCCAACACATAAATACTAAATATTTTTGCTGAGACTAATTCTAGTAATGAGCAGGGCAGTGCAAAGGAAGGTTCACTTATAGAATATTCAAGCCAGCAGGATACTCTGTGATATTTTTTTTCTTCCAAAGGATGAGAAAAACAACCCCAAAGTTATAATTGAAAAACAGCAAGTGGCTTAGACACACAACAGCATTATCATGCTGGAAGAGGCTTGAAACTAAAATATTTCGTCTTGCTGTCTGTCCCTCGTAGGCAAGGACATGTATACCGTCAATCACCATGACACAATGGATATGGTAAAGTCACAGTAGCTCAGATGGTCAGAGCCATCCATCTCCAAGTCCTCTCTGCATCTTTCCTATCCCTTACATGTGTGCTCAATCACTTCATTTTTATCATTAGAGGCATGGAAAAGACATGTTAAACATATGCCTTCATCCAAAATTGCATGACTTCTCAACCAAAACCTGACAAAAAGTAATGAAGTACTATTATGTTGACTACAGTAGAGTTTCAAAGCCCTAGTTCATGTACATTGTGTCAGAGTCCATACAAAGAGCAGAGGAACACCTGTGCCTACCTGTATTTTTGGAAGAGACTGAGGAAGGGAGAAAGAAGCACAGAGTATTAAAGTACCCAAAACTAAGCTGTATGATCACAGCATAGCCAGAGGTGCATCCAAGCTCTCCAGTATCCTGGTGTCAGACTTTGTACAGACAGAGCTCATATGAGGTCTATACCTCAGCACAGAGGCCAGGAAAAGAGGATTCAACCTCCTTCTCAAGCAGATACAGCTTAGCACCTGCTTTGATAATAGACTAGAATATTCATGAACACTATGCTCATATACTTTCTCAGACAGGTAATTTTACATTCCTCAGACTCGTCACATTACCTCACCTGTCTCCAGCAGACTTGTCCCTAGCAATGTTACACTGCAAGGCTGATGTTTTGTAAGAGGCACTGATTATGCAGAATACCTCCCATTTCACCAGCAGTTCACTCCATCACTCCAGACTACCACCTCTGTGATTCCTATTGAAAGATATTTTATCTGCCTGAGGCAATCTAAACTATCAACCAATATTATTTAATTGCCAAAAAAGAAAAAAAAAAATCATTTCTGTTTTTAACAGTGCTTAGTAGCTCCCCTCTCTTCACCTTAAATGCCTGCCTGCTTCAGGCACATTTCTCCTGTCTCACAGTGACTCCCCAGCACCACAACCTCTCATTTATCCAATTCCAACCACGTACAGCCAGGGACAATGTTACTGCTAGGAACAGTCACCCTTTTAGAGATAAGCACACAAAGCAGCAACAGCAGTTAGCTGTGAAGAAACTTGGAGTCAAATGAGGGTGTAACAATAGAGATAAATTGAGACAGAGAATAAAATCCCCAGTCACAGAGCAGACTAACACTGGGCAGGCAGTACCTCCAGCCAGAAGCAGAGCATCTGAGGGTCTGTTTCTTTTCTTTTACAGTTTGGCACTACTTTACATAGCTCATCATGCCAACAAAGTATTTGATTTCAATTTTATCAGGCACTGCAGGCTGACACAATTAAATCTAATTAGCAAATCCCTCTGCTCCTGAGTATCCAATCCAGAAAGGTTTTACCTTCTAGCTTGAACTAGCTATAGGAACTCTAGTTATTTCAGCCATTACAGCTTTAACAATACCCTGGAAATATTTGCAGAAATTGGATTTTCACTGTTTCAAGAAGCATCTGCCCAACACTTCATGCAGATATTGAGAGACGTACATTAGCTATGTAGGACCATAATGTCAACTAAATAGCTCAGTTAAAACCTGTCAGACACAAGTTCTGCCAAAAAAAAAAAAAAAAAAAAAAAAAAAAAAAAAAAAAAAAAAAAAAAAAAAAAAAAAAAAAAAAAAAAAAAAAAAAAAAGGGAAGGGGGGGAAGAAAATTTTGTTCTCCCCAGGCACTCTACTTCCCACAGGACTGACTGCTACTGCTAAGGATGTGTGGGGCTTCACAGAGTAAACATCAAACTTTAGACTTCCTCAGGAAGAAATACAGCTGCCATTGCACCCAGCAGAGACGGGTCATGCTGCAAGGGACTGGGAAACAGTCTTGTGGATCCTGGCTGTAATGTTTTCTTCCCTACAGTGAGCTTAAATATCACTGCCTGAAAATGACAAAAGTGCAAATTACAATGGTTGTGAAGTCAAAAGCTAGAAGCAAAAGAAGTTACAACAGAGAGATTTATATTAAATATTTATACAAATATCTTTGTGTGATATTCTAAACATTCATATGTACTTAGTTAAAATCAACCAATGATTCAGATTAATCTCTCTTTAGTAATCAACAGCAGTGAATGCAATGTAGCAAATCAGGTGTCCACCATTTGTTTTTATTACATTGCCTTCACAAAAAGTAATCTTCTTGTAGCTATGTAATTTTCATCAGCCATAGCCTGATCTAAGTAACTCAACTTCACTGATGAAAGAAGACATAATTATAACAGATCAATGGCATAATATATTCAATACTGTTACTTGTACAAGCACATCTATTTAATAATCAGTTGACTTAGCAGGTTTTTTAATTAAATATTAAAATTAGTTTTATGGCTCTGGAATGTGGGAACAAAAAGCACTATACAAATCAGATCAAGACTACATCTTTGTAAGTGGTACTGGACAAAGGAAACTTACAAATTCAATAAAAATCAGAGTTAAGAAAGTAGAAACACATTTTCCTTTAATCATCAAGGAGAATAAATTCCTGACTTGGCTGCAATAAAGAACTGAATTAAATGTATTTAAAGTCCCAAACAGAGGTTTTTAAAATTATACTTATATAGCACTGACTATCAACTCAAGCCTATGTAAAACACAAAAGAAATCAGTCCCTGCACTAAATACATTTTAGCAGGTAAATTCTTTAACTTTGTAACAGGTTGCATGTGCCATAAGTTTATTTTCACAATTGAATCCTAACTAGGATACTGAGTGTTAACACAAACTTTAATTTGACCAGGAAGGTCACAGTAGTCTGTTATTGTCATATTTCTTTCATGTGTAGAAAGCTCAAAATTACTTTCAAGAATGTGTCAGTAAAAAAGTAAAAGAATACTTAATGGAAACCACACCTACAAGAAATTAATAAATATTCCTAATATTTTTACATAAGTAAAAGATCAGCATAATCCTTTTTCATTCTTATTAGAGATACAACAGCAGGTTGTAATGCTTGTAGTAGCATACATAACATTGCTTTAACCTTGAAGTATTATGATACATCGCTGCCTAACAATAAGTTACTGTTCTTCTCCTGTATGATGCTAAAGTTGTAAAGCAAGAAAAGTTAAAAACCAACAAACCTGAACTGACATTTGTCTTGTTTTTGTTGAGAGAAGCAATTTTCAGCATTTTTTTTTCTTTTTTTTTTGTTCATGAACAGTTAGAAACATTCCAGGAGGAGGTGGAATTTAGACGGTGAATACAAAATTACTACAATTCTGAGAATTGTTTTGTTGTTCTTAATTTACCTCTTGTGGCACACTCAGAACTAGCCTGCAGACACTTAAGTCTGTGTGAGCTGCAGACTGAAAACCACTGTTGAATATAGAGCACTAGGAATTAAAATAATTTCATGTCATCACTGTAGCTAGACTAAGAAGAAAAAACCTACATAAATATATCTTCAAATCCACATTTGTCAAGGGAAATAAAGGTGCTTTTTTTTTCCAATTAATAAAATATTGTTTCCTACTCACAAATGACATTCCATCAAGTCCATCTGCTCCTTTGCCTAAGGAACTAAATCCAGTTCAGCAATACCAGTGTTGGGAATACCCGTCTTCCTAATTCCTCAATAACATTTCTGGTAAAATTAAAAATAAATTAAAGAATAAGTTAAAAAAAATAGATAAATAAATAAGTGAGACTAGCACTGGCCCTAACTTGTGTTATGTCATGGGGTCAAGGCCCACCTTGAACCTGTGCCTCCATTTTTCAAGGCTAGAACTGTCATTCCTGAGGTTTTCCAGCTAAAGAAACCTTCCCATAGCAGACAGATTCACACACCTGGGTGCACATCTATATAATAAACATTCACTGGAATGGCAATTGGAATTTGGACACCCCCATAGCAGTTCTTTGGTAGAGCAGGACTAGGGGACCACTCGTAACCTCCACTTTAAGGTTCTTTAAAGATCCCAGAGTTCCTCTAAGAGGCATTGCTTGAAATGGTGCAAAGGCCATTGGCATAGGGAACCTTGACTATCTCATCATGCATTTTGCAATGCATTTTACCTACAAAATCTTTTATGCCTTTTTTTTGGTTTTTGTTTGTTGTTTTTTCCTGGCACAGCAGCTTTAGCAGATCTCTTCCTCTTCTTCATAACTTAGCAAAATAAGTCTTGCAACTATAATATCAGAAAAGAAAAAACAAGGCCAGAGACCGAAACTCATTACCATAAATTGAAATACATTTCCTTCCCTTGAGGTCTCAATTAAAAGCAGGAAAATGTATGTAAAAAAAAATAAATAAAAGACTAAAAAAAATATTTAAAGCTGGATTTCATCATGTATCTTTGCTGTTCCCAGGTTTGTGACAGATTTCAAGAAATCCTGCAGGCTAATATTGCTGAAGAATGTTTTATAAACATTTATATTTATCTAATTCCCTCCTTATTCTTACCTCCTCCAACATAGTTGGAGTAGAATGTTCCTTTGTTCATAATCAATTTCTTCTCATTTTACAAATATACTTGAAACATATCAGACAGATAGATAAAATATTTACAAATCCAAATAACCAGTATCTCCCATACGAAGACAGGCTGAGAAAGTTGGAGCTGTTCAGCCTGCAGAAGAGAAGGCTGCGTGGAGACCTGATAGCAACCTTCCAGTATCTGAAGGGTGGCCTATAGGGATGCTGGGGAGGAACTCTTCATTAGGGACTGTAGTGACAGAACAAGGGGTAATGGGTTCAAACTCAAACAGGAGAGATTTAGTTTGGATCTAAGGAAGAAATTCTTCCCTGTTAGGGTGGTGAGATGCTGGAATGGGTTGCCCAGGGAGGTTGTGAGTGCTCCATCCCTGGCAGTGTTCAAGGCCAGATTGGACGAAGCCCTGGGTGGTGTGGTTTAGTGTGAGGTGTCCCTGCTTATGGCAGGGGAATTGGAGCTGGATGATCTTAAGGTCCTTTCCAACCCTAACTATTCTATGATTCTATGATACACAGTGGCTTCAACCTCACAGTCTGACCTTGTTCATTAGCCAAACACACTGAAATTAGGACAATAAATTGATAGAAATCATAAAGGCTTCTTGCCTAGACCTTAGTGGGAGGTACTGGAGCCCTGGCCATGTTCTAGAGCAAGTTCTGCAAAGACTAACTTGTGAGACAGTGAGTTGGGGAATTCGAATGAGATTTTCTTTACATATTTTTCTTTTTTCCTTGCCAAGTCTATTTTCAGTTTTTCAGTTGTCTGGGGTTTTTTTCCATTTAAATTTCTTTTTTTGTTTTTTGTGGTTGTGGTGATGGTGCCAACAGTTTTGCTTTCCCACTCTTTCCTTTAGGCCTATAGCATGGACATCACCTTCAAGTCAGAGTTTTTTCTAAGTTATAGAATCATAGAATAGTTTGGGTTGGAAAGGACCTTCAAAAGTCATCTAGTCCAACCCCCTGCAGTGAGCAAGGACATCTTCAGCTAGATCAGGTTGCTCCAGAGCTGGTCACAGTACTCTAGGTGAAATCGCACCAGAGCAGCATAGAGGGGCAATTTCTCATCACCAAACAGTCCACCCATCAAATCCAATTTAGAGAGTAAGATATTGTGGGGAACATGAGTAAAATTTTTCTTTAAATAGTGAAGTGTGTTCTGGGAGAGAGAACCACCATCAAGTATATAGCAAATATTCAGATGGAAGCCAGGACCAAACCTAATTTTACCTGAGGTGGTAATGGCTTCCTTTGTCCTCACAGATTGAGTTCTGATATGTGAATGATCTCTTTTCGTGTCTAAAACTGGATGAAGGTACGAATAGGGGTGCTATTATGGACTCAAGTCTATGTTATTTGTCATCCATTCAGAAGGGACTTCGCCTGCCTGACATCTGTGAAAGAAAAATAGGATTTTCCATTTGTTTTCACTTTTGGTTTAAACTTATCAAGGTGTCCTTCCCATCTGGAGAGGAAACTTAGAGAAATCTTTTTTGTTTGGCTGTTTTTTTCCTCAGTAGTTACTATTCATTGCTATCAGGTATCTGTAACAATCATAGTTTGGTAACAAGCTGACCATTCACAACATACCATATCACTACAAAATCCCTATATGTCATCTAAATTCTAGGTCCTAATAGGTAAAGGTATACAAACATATCAATCACATATAAATGGAATCTTTCTCAAATCCACTGTGAATAGATCTTAATCCTAAAGAAATCTGGTGATGTCTGCAGACCAATGTATCTTTTGTAGTTTACTATGCTAATTCTGCTCCAAGTAGCATTTCAGTATTGTTGAGCAATAAGATAAATCATCTTTTTAGAAGAAGAATAACTATAACAATATTCCCCAATTTCCCACAATTTCCACAATTTCCACAAACACTTGCCTTGCCCCACATCACATACACTTTACTGCAACTATTGACAGGAGCAAAGATCTTCAAAATACGGTATAAACTCTGCAAACTTTTTTCAGAAATGATTTTTCAAACTGCATGAAAGAGCAACATCAGAAATAAGCGGAGTTCATTAGTGGTGCCTCTAGTCAATCAGCTAATTAACTCTACTCAAGTCCAAACCAGCACATTCAGTTTAGATGATTGATTAGAAATGTAAAAAAAAAGAAAAAAAAAAAAACAAAAACAAGCCCAACCCAGCAGATTAATCATATATGATCAATCTGCCTTATCAGCACATTTGAAAGAGTTATTTCTATTACCCCTATCCAATAACAACATCAGGGTGCATTGCAGGTCTTTTCCCTGTATTCCAGTTTTGCAAACATTGAGAAAGTCTGATGCTTTTACCTGTGAGAACATCTATTTCATAATCCAGCCATTATGTCACACTGGCTTTAACCTGGTTTTATGGTTTTGTGCTCTGTGGGTGGGTCTAAATATTTGCTGTCATCACTGTTAATGCTTCCCTCACCTCCATCTTCAACATGATCACTGAATACAATCAATAAAAGCCACCAATTGCCAGTGTAATATTTCTAAACAATTCTTTAAGATTTTAAGGTCTTTCTAAGTTTCCCACCTAATTTACCTCTAGCTTTCAAGTTTCTGTGACCACTAACAGTTTGCTTCATTATATCAATCCTTCTTGAGGAAGCTTTTATTGGCAGTTTGTACTGAAATAATCTACTGGCTTTTCCCATTCATCCAGCTTTGTTTTGCAATGATTTGTGAGATCAGACCTTAACCAAGATTGCTTCACAAACACGGCATCTTTTGTCCTTCTGCTGGTGAGCATCTGTGAGAATAAAGCTCATGTGAAAACAGTTCACGTATTACATGCTGTCACGTGCGCCTTATATCTGTCTCTGCCGCAGATTGCAGAGAAACTTTCTCTGTTTCTTATGTAAACTGTGTCTTTTTTTTTTTTTTTTACCATCTTTTTGTATGCATACATAAGATAATTTCTCCTGCACTTTATCCTCAGCACGTGCTCTCTGCATGCATGGATCTAATTCTGAAGAGTCATCTCCTTCCTTACTTTCCGTACAGCCACAAAACTCTTCAGTCTCTTCCCACTCTCATGGCAACATTTACAAAAAAGAAACTCCTGGTATCAAAAGCTCATTATTTTGTTGCATTTTAGTTAGCATCCTGCAGACTGCTGAAGTTCCATCTTGCAACATTATGGATCCAGTTACCTACACATAGGGAGGAAAGAACTGGTTCTTCTAGTGCCCCTGCTGAGACTTCACAGTGCTGAAGTTCCATACGAGAGAGATAGATAGATAAAACTAACAAGTGTGTCTCCTAACAGTTTTCAATGGCACTGCTTTTATTAGCTCAGCTCCACATGCAAAGATCAGAGCAGGAACTCAAACTCATTTCCTATTATATACATTCAAATATACAATTCAGATTTGTTGCTGTGAACACATCTTTTGTTATTGAGTGTATGTATATAGGACACACAGGGAAAAGTCAATATCCATTAAAAAAAAAAAAAAAATCCATAAGAATCCATTAGAAAACCCATGGATTGGATTATCAGCAATGTTTTGTTCTATAGTGCTCCCCAATGTCCTTCCCATGACACACTCAAAGGGATGGATGACTTTCATTTATCCCTCATTTGGCTGAAACATTTCACTACAACTCTTGATACTAAATCTTCAGGGATTTTCAAAGATTTGAGCAGACAGATACACAATTTTTCACTAGCTTTTCTTGAATTCTTCTCTTGAATGGAACAATTACGAACAGTACTTGACATTTGTTATTAATGGAGCTCAGTGAAGAAATAGCAGGATAACTTCCACCATTATCAACTTCAGGAATCTATTTATCTGACAGAATATACCAAATGCCAGCAAGAAACCATGGAGTTCTGGAAAAAGAATGAATCTTATACTGATTCAGGTGCATATCTGCAGATAGAAGTAAAGTAAGTAAACCTATGACAAAGTATCATACAGTTGGGGGTTATTAAAATCTTTATTTTCAGAGTTGCGGGTAGTTAGAGAAGTTTTGTTTTCTTTTTCAGATTGCTGCTTTCAAGCCACTCACATTTCTTTTCTGTAGGCTTCTTGTCTGCCTTTTTAACACACTCTCATAGTTTCAGAGAAAAGCACAGTTTGATTTCATTTGCAGTTTAGATGAAGGAGAAAGAGAGAAAAAAAGAGAATGTATCATTCATCATTATACTTGTTCTAAAGAGACAGAAAATTCCCCTCTGGATGCCTGAGGCTTGGGAAGTGCAGTTCTTCCTAGTGGGGAAGCAGGAAACTTGGCAAGTCCCTGCCCTCAGTTCTTGCCAGTTTCTGGCTCCAGTCTGTGCTCACTGCTCAGCTCCCCAGCTTTTCTACAATCATCCAATAGAAAGAACATGCCAAGTGACACAGGGGGAAAATAAATAAATAAATAAATAAAATAAAAAAAGTTAACTTCATAACATCTGGTATTAGTTAAAAATCACAATGGAGGGTTATTTTTAATATTTCTATGCTTAATTTCTCCTTATGAAACAGCAGGAAATGTAAAATCAACAAAACATTAAGGGAACATCTATAGAGCCAAGTTTCTCTCTTTTTGTTTTTTAGGGATTTTTTTTAGGTAAACAAGAAGGTGCCCAATTTTTAGCTTCCCAAGTTAAACAATATGTAAGTAAATGACAAATCATATCTAGATAAAAGCACAGAAAGGCCAGCACCTCTTACTGAGATGCTAAAGAATGCTCAAAGAGCATAGTCTGGGGATGTGTAGCCATGCTAGGACTTTTTACACAACTGTTGAAGCTATTTGCTTGTAGTCTGAGTAAGTGTATGAATACAGGAATTGCTAGGCAAAGCCCAGAACAAAGCCTGCGGACAGGCCTCAGTGTAACAAGTGACTACAGAGTACATACCTAGAGACCTGCCAAAGGCAGGGATCTGAAATGTAACTACTTCGGCTCCTGATGTGCTCACCACTTCTCCCTGTGCTCAGATTTTTTTTAAATTGTTTTGATAATTAAGGCACCATGACATGCCCTGGATTAACACACTTGGGTGCCTAACAAGTTTTAGCCATGCTAGGGATTTTAATGTATATGCAATGCCTGAAAAGCCTCATTATACAAAATTTATTTAAGCCACACTAGGAATGACATGGAACACAAGATAAGTAAATCCCTTTCTCCTCCCCTTGTTATTTCTGTAACTTTCTAGGGTAGATCAGCTGTTAAGGTTTTCAGTTTGGGGGAGAATCCCAATGAAAGGATTACTGCACTGTAGGTATTATTGAGAAAGTAATTTGCAGAAAATGGAGGCATTTATACACTCATTGGTCAGCTCCCACATTATTCAGAGTCACTAAGGGCATCTGACAGACACCTGCTTCAGTGTCTGGGTTTTATCTGTCTTAAAGTGCTGAATAAAACACAGACTGGTCCTAACTGACATAAACCAGAGCCTCTTAAACATATACTTCTGTAACACTCAGAGTGAGACATTGTCTAATTCTCCCAGTGTACAGCATGGCAGTACTCAGACATGATAAGCAATAGTAGTCAGGAGCACATTTAGACCCTCAAAGCATCCCTCCTTCATATATGTGATTGTCACACTTTCTTTTTAGTAATCAGGATTCTTTTCAAGCCCCATAAAACAGCCTTTCTTGCTCACACAGTGACTTTCAACCTAAGCTCTAGCTGAAAGAGCTTTTGCCCTCTTTGAGTTGAGTACTTCCATGTGACTGGTATAAGAAGAACTATCCTGTCTTCCCTTCTAATGAAAGTACATAAGCTCTTATACCTCATCAGTCATAAAGATTTCTCTTTTATTCATTTTTATCCCTGCTGTGGGAATGACACCTGCTTTTTTTCCAGCAGCTGTCTCTTTTTCCAAACCTGCTCACCAGGATACTGCACTTCAGGGTGCAGTATACATGTTGTAGGGATGGTTTGAATTACATGTCAAAAGCCTCACAAGAGAATCATTTGTCAGGAAAACCTTTGTCTGGATGGTCTCAAAACTAAACCTGCACATTCTCTTCCTGATTGTTAAGAGGACCACAAATCTCTCAAAGTCTAAGAAGTCTTTTAGTACAAAGATAGATCCAATTCTGTTGACCAGTGGCACTACCTCATTCACTTCTGGATTTATATCACTTACTAAACAAAAGGGCGAAAAATCGCATTTGCCAAAGATCTTTATGTAACTGTGGGACAGCTCAACACATTATGTAAATCTATCCCAGTCATACCTATTTGTTTTAGATATCATATCAGGTTTACTGACACTGAGTGACTAATCATCTAATCATATTGGATTTCATTGTGATCAGTACTTAAATTTTACAGGGTTTTCTCATGGAAAGTCAAGAAACCTGATGAAGAATGTACAGAAGTGCCTCAACTTAAAAGGAATCATTGGTGCTTCGTACTTTATTGCACAGAGCACAACAGCACCCAAAAGTTGGCCATCCAGGGCTGCACCAAGAAACCACCCTTCTCATTTGCACCCACTTTGAGCCTTGGACACCACAGAGGACAGTGGTAGAACTTGTGGCATTTATACAGTGGCCAGCGCTCAGACGTTACTGGGTGCGTCTGACCATTAAGCACCTTGCAGGCACTTTTAGAGCTCTGTAGTCAGCTGTTCCTGATCCAACATACCTATTATTTAGTAAAGTTTACTGTAGAACTCTCCAGTCATCTGTTCTGCATGTGGAATCAGGGCTGCTAAAACTGCATTTCCCCTTGAAGCCCCGATTATGCAAACAGCAGCAGAAGAGGCATGTTTTTCATGCTACCAAAAAAACCCAAAAAATAAACCAAAACAGACAAACAAACAAACCGCCCCCCAAAAAAAGAAACAAAACAACCAAACCAAACCAACAACCAAAATCCCAAAATAAACAAAACAGAACAAAACAAAAAAAAAAAAAAGGAAAGAAACCCAAAAAATTAATCTTTTAGGGGAGGGGGGGGGAGGGGGGNNCCCCAAAAAACAACAAAACCAAACCAACAACAAAAAACCCAAAAAAAACAAAACAAAACAAAACAAAAAAAAAAAAAAGGAAAGAAACCCAGAAAATTTCTCTTTTAGTGTAGTTTGCAAAGAGCTATGGGGCAGACGTCTTCCCACATGTAAATAAATCAGAGATCGTAGGTAGGAGCCTCCCATCTGCTTTTGCTGCACTGGGGAGATGCCAGCCATCCCTCACACCCAGGGCTTCAGCTGCCTGGGCTTGGGGCCAGGCTCCGAACTGCACAGCTGGAGGCCTTAAAGGAAGTTGTAATGAGAGAAGGTAGAGGCAGCTCCAGCAAAGAATGCCCTCCTACAACTTTCTTGAGGGGCACTTTTAAGTGAAGGCTCTCACCCTCAGTCCCTGCCAGTGCTATGGTTGCAGTAGCGTCTCAGCTAGGCAGGAACATAACAGTCTAGACCTGGATCTTAACCCAGCTGGGCAATATGGTCTCTCAGCTGAGCCTGGTGGCCACTCCCCATTCTGCATGACTGTGCTTAGCTTCGTTCTCCTCCCTTGGTACAGCAGCCTGCCCTGATGCTCCCCAACAAGTTGTCAGCACAGTGATGCTACAGAGTGCAGGAGAAATGAGAAGGGAAATTGCAGGGGCTTTATATATTATAAGGTATTTAAAACAAAGTAATTAACAGCATCTAACATGCTGAATGCTTTGCTGCTGGCCAAAAATGACACAACCTATTAGTCTGCTTGTAAATGCTGCATACTGTTTTTTATGGGACCAGTGAGAACATGTTTACACATGTTTATATACATATACTTTTCATAAAGTGAAAATCAACAATCAGTATATGTGCATAATTCTCATGGATGTTATTGTAACACCATATGTTCTTTGGTCTTAAAGGCACCATGTGAATAAGCACTGGAAGCATTTTGCTAGTTGTAACCAACTATGACCAAGAAGGTCATAATTCAGCACACAGACCTGGGTCTATTAGCTATTAGGTCATCTACATCAGGTATTCAGCTGTGCTGAAACTGAACTTGGGCAAAATTCATACATGTGCAGTCCAACATGTGTGTTGTAACCCCTAAACAGTCAACATTGGGCTGTCCTTTTCCTGCAGAGGCATCTTACCCTGCTCTTCAGACTCTCCCTAGCCAAAGCTCCATTTCTGTCTGCGCAGCCCCTCTCCAAGCAGATTTCAGTTCCTCACCTGACACAGGCTTGATCGGGATCCAGAACCTCATTGTTCTGCTTAGTGTCCCAGGGATGTGGTCCTGAAAACATTTTCAGATTACATTTAATGCATGCTGTCATAATCAAACACAATCCCAGTGAAGACAGAGAAAGATAATCTGGTAAAACACACCTGGGTTGTGATTTCTTACCATTCAGCTCTTTTATAATAGCTTACACTTTCAGTACTAGGCAGAAGAGGGAAAGTAGGTCCACAGCTAATGAAGTGCAAACTTGTCACATAAATACTTAAATCAACAGGCCACAGACCTTCCTTGCTCCCTTGGGATTAAATAGGAAAGAGATTAAGTGGGACAGAGAAAGGCATCATTGGTATCATGGACAGAGTAGCTAGTTTGGAGGGGTGACCTGGGGTTTTACTCATGCTGCCAGCACTGCAGTCACAGCTTGAAATCCAAGCACTGGACTTGTGCTGCTCTGTAGTGGAAGTGCCCCATTAAATGCTGTTTTGAACTCTGCCATCCTTTCTGCTGCAGGTCCTTTTGGGAGGATTTTGTTCTGTTCTCAATCATAATGACAGGGTAAAAATGCCTTCCATTCTCTACAAATTTCAGTTGGTACTGGGTGATTTCCTCTGCTTTTCATAGTTTAATTGCTTTGTCAAAAAGAGTAATTCAGGGTCTTTTAGAAAACTCCCAGGGAGGTTTTACCAAAGTCCCAGACATGACCTCTTCTCACAGAGAATTGCAAGACTGACTTTTTTCCTTGTATCTCTGAAGCACTTGTATTATTTACATCTGGGGTGGGGGTGTGTGTGCGTATCTGGATGACTGCATGGTCATGTGTTCTATTTCACCTAAGGAAGAAAAGTAAAGGTTAGTGTCTCAATCTGAATATCTCAACCTTTTACAATCACTGAAATTCAGACCAAAATATGTTTTTAAAAGAATATACTTCTGCAAGGGTGAATAGAAGCCAGCTGGTGCACTGATCCTTTTCTGTCAGATTCAGGGATTTGAGCTGAAGTTATTAATTCTGCCACTGCTGTATCTAGACCTTGTCTAGATTAATGAAGTTGAATATAGAAAACCTTAAGAGACATTATTAACTTTATACTGAGTGCTGATCAAGTGCTTGGTCCCACACCAGACCTTGCCTTCTGCACTAATGATAGTGATTTATCTCTAGTCTTTCATTATTTAAAAACAGTTTGCCACCCAAATACATGCTAATGAATTTGACTGCAAGACTTGACTCTGTAAAACAGCATGTACAACTAGCACTGCTTCAAGGAAATAAAGGTTAACTTTATGACAGGATAATATTTCTTAAAAGATCCTGTTGTAGTCAATTGTACTACAGAGCAGCAGTTGATGCTCTGTGGGATCATCTTTTCAATATGCTTGATATAAATAGTAGGCTATTAGGAAAGATTATTAAAAATCTGATTGTGTCTTCCCTTATAGAACCTGCCACAGTCTTATAAAGTTTCCATCTACTTTTTCCTTCCAAGTCAAGTAGCAGACCATAGCTACTGCCTTGTATTTTTTGAAAGTAGGTTTTGGGTTTATTCTTCAATTCCTGTGACATCTGACAATTTTTTTTTTGTCTGCCTTCTTATTATTTAGTTCCCTTGTATTACCAATCCTGTCAAATATGTGTCAATGAGGGCTGGGGAGGTGGGACATGAAATCTTGAGCTCTGTGGACAATGTGATCTTGCCATTGCCAGACTAGACTACAAAACTCCACTTTACTTTTTTTCTTCATTAACCAAGATTAGTGGCTCATATTATGTTCCTTCCCTCTAAAGCAAATGCAAAATGGCTGATCAAGACTCCTTTGTGGTTCCCTGTAACATGTCCCAGAACTCATTATTTTCAACAGTTAAAGCCAAATTGAAAGGGTTACTGTGTCTAAGATGGGTTAGTGACAGCTCAACAGCATGACAGAAGAGTGGTTCTGTTTCTAACAAATATCCCACACCTATACCAAATTACAGTGGAGAGACTGCCTCAATGCATTTGTCTAATGCAGAATCACAGATCAGACCATCCTTCCTTACCTTGTGTAAATACCCTTATCATGTACACTGTGCTTTAACGAACTCTTTTGCACATTCAGAGAAATTATAACAGGTATATGCAACAACTCTGTGCCTAGAGAAGTGGGATGAGGTCTTTACCTCATTGGCTTTAAAGGGCCTTTTCCCTTACCTTTCAGGCAGATGCAAAGAGACATGCAATGGGTGTTGTTCCAGGAGCCTGGAGGAATTCATGTGGGACTATTGACTCAAAAGTGCTTCTGTGAGGCTGCCACAGAATTTTCCAGTTCAGTGTAGTGGTACCTTTTACATGTTTAGCCCTAAATGGTTAAAGTAATATTTATTTACCTAAATGTTAATGTTTTCTATGAGAAGTTATTCCTACTTCATGAATGAGCAGACTGCCTTTCCTACATTTCTTCTTCATTCTTTAGCATTTCTAACTGTGTCATCTCCCAACAACACTGCAGCAATTGCTAAAACCCCCTCAGGCCTTCCCTTAGACTAGAAATATTCTAATTTTAGAATCCGTTTTGATCCTATGCTGCAGCGTGGGACAAGTAAACATCCATCCATGAGCAAACACAGTCTGCTGCTAGTAGGTAGCCTGCCAGTCCTGAGCTTCCCTGTTGTTTCCCACAGGCTACTGCCAGTCTCTGATATCACCTTATCATCACCACTATGTTATTCTGCAGCTTTCCCACCTGCGATTTAATTTCAAGTAGCCTGGACAGAATAATATAAAATAGAAGACAGAGGGACCCTTGATGCTCACTAAGAAAACAAATATTTCATTTATTCCCCTCATCACACCCTTATCACTTTTCTGGCAGTACTGTAGAAACGCATGTGAGAACTCAACCAATTCTGCTCGAAGTACTCCCCAATCCAGCCACTTAATGCAAGGTCTTGGTGATTATCATTTCCTTTGTCTTTGTATACTGAACAGTTTCTTTCCTCCAATCACAATTTCCATTTTCATTTAATTGCCTTGTGTGTGGTTTTTTGATGGTTGGTTGTTTTTTTAACTCCTCACTTTGACTGGCTTGTGTTTTTGAGATCTAGAGAACAGTTCACACCCATGAGGGCAGACCCCCTTCCCAGACATAAACCCCTTGACCCTTAAGGCATTTCTGTGAAAGAAGCTGCCATGAAAGCAATTTGGTTTTGATCCGGGTCCAAGAAATAAATGCGCTGTATTCCCTATATGCATATTCTGAGCTTTACTTTAAATGTCACATAATTTAAACTTTGTATATAACCATAACATTTCTCTGCAGCTTATACTTTTGCATTATGCATTTATGTGGAATGCACTTAGTCAGGAGAAATCCTTTAAAATTCTCATCTTTATTCCACAGGGGAAAATTATGGACTGCCGTCTACTTATACAAATCCAGAAAGAGAGTTGTCTGAGTTACCATATAATTTAATTCATTATTTTGAATCTAAACTTAACACTGCTTTCTTCCTTTGTCTGAAGTTTGATTGATGGGCTATAACAGGATTGATCCTGTAACTATTGTCTTTGATTAATACTTCTACAGAATGTATTTCCATTTTGTCTTTTCATAATTTTTTTTTGAATACACTATCTGTGATAATTTTAGTCCTGGTTACTTTTTACAAGATGCTACAGAATGATTTTTTTTTTTTTTTGTTCACAGTCTCATTCACTTCAATTTAATTTCCAGTTCCTTAAACACTCAATTATTGTATTTATTTGTTGCAACAATTTCTCTCTTAGGATGACATTTTCTTCTGCAGGAAATACTCTTCTGAATTTAACATTATTTCATCTTTACAAATCATGAGGCACGGGCTTTCATATAACTAGCACATTTGCATACTTTATTAACTGACACACCAAACTGACCAGTGTGGCTGTAACCTACCTTCCAGATTTATAGAATATTTGACAGATAATATCATCATAGATTTCAACTTTCAGTCTCCACAAATGTGCCAAACTAAATTAAGGTTTCATATTTGTAAACATAAGCAAAATTTTTATTGTTGTATCTGAAACTTCAGAATTATTTTCTAATTTTTTCTGTGCAGCCAATTTTCAGCAGGTTTACACCTTTTAGTAGAAGTATGTTAGAAAAAATACTCATAAAGTTTTTTCCCTTCACTGTGTCACATGAAGTTTTGAGGACTTTTACAAAGCCAGCCTCAGGTATTCAAGTCAAGCCTGTGGGAAATAAAGACTATAAACAGGATCAATGAAAACTACTAGTATCATATGGCTTGGAAAAGCAGAACTGGAGTTCAGAAAACCAAAAGAGAATTGGGTTAGTCTGGTTTTTTATATACCACTCCTACCTTTTTTTTTCCACCTGCCCATTCTTGTCCACTTCATGCACTGCTTATCCAAGTATCCCCCACTGTTTCACTCACACCAGCACAAGTGATTTGCTGTATTGTGGCAAATTTTTCACACACACACATATATATGGGGACACATAGACATATATACATATATATATGAATATGTTTATATACACATTTACAGATTTAGATATAAAAAGAAACACTTGAACCTCTCAAAACATTTTTGCTTTGGCTTGAAAAACTACATTTACAGTGGTTTCATGGCTCAAAACCACAGTTTAGATCCTTTGCCTGGATGGGGGCTCCCAGGATACATTTGCTTGTGCAATCGTTACTGTGCTGCTTGCAGTATGATCACAAGCATTCATATCAGCATATTGTCAGAAAGATGGGAGAGGGAGGAATGGTATCACTGCACCATTAACTGAAAGTAGTACTCTGAATTACCATGGTGTATTTCTATCAACTGAAAATTCAATAGCTTCTGATAAGAGTTGGATAACTCTTTGTTTCCACCAGCAGTTTATGCAATTTGTTGATCTAATTTTGCCAAAGGCAATTATTGGATTTCATTACAGAACTTGTCAACCCTTCCCCTCCCCCCCCAACCTCACTGCCAAAAATACTTCTGAAGAAATGCTGTTCAGAGAAACAAGCTAAAGAGGCTTTCAGCTGATCCCCTCACATCTCTCACAGTTTCAGGGATTTTAAAGCTTAAGGGACAGTGACCATCTTGTCAGACCTTCCTATCACAGGCACTAAGATACACTAGCCAGCTAATGCGATGTTTTTGAAGGTTATCAGTATCAAGTAACACTCATGTTTACTTTCATTTCAGCTTGATATGAGGAAGTTAAGAATAGTCCTTTTATAGCATGCACAAAGAAAACAATGTGGGATGGTCTGGTCTAGTTAAAGCACACATATAACTGTTCTGCATAAGCTCTAATGAGCAAAGATTACAGTGAATGCAGTCCTACTATTACTGAGAGAAATTCCAGCAAGTGAGGAAAAAGAAGTTACCTAACAAATCATCATGGTAGCAATGTGTGCTAATATTATCTCTGCAAATCCCTGGCCTTTTTCCACCTTCTACTCTGCCAGCTGTAGGAATGTCCTGCTCAGCTCCCTGTCTCTCCCAGGATTTAGCTAAGCATGCCCTCTCAACCTACCATGCCCACTGATGGTCAATTTAAGTAGTGTGTAGGCAACAGCAGCATTTGCTTTATCCTCCAGCTGCCTTGAAAATATTTTGGTGGACCTATGGAGAGTAGAAGCTTACAAACATGCGAAAGGTTAGGGGATGTGGTACAACTCAATAAACCAAACCCTCCAGAATATGTCAGGCTAGGACAGCAGGACAAAACAGAATAACACAGAATATTCAACCTTACTTTAAAAATTAATGGTCCTTTTCCCAAATGTCAGTTCCCTGAACAAATATCCCTATTTTTTCCATCCACAGTAAATACCCACAACAATTCCTAACAACAGCTATTATGGCTTCAAAGATGTAGTCCCCTGAGGATCTCTTCTTGCTTTAAAAAAAAAAATTAAGCTATTTGATTTTTCACTCATGGCATTGCGCAGCTCATTGTTGTAATCTGATTGGGAGATGGGGTGGGAGACCTCTTTTATTTGAGTCTCCAGCCTAAACCCATTTCAACCCCACTGATCTGCTTTATGCTAAACTTCCTTTTCTACAGAACAGCACAAAACCAGCCACTCAGAATGAATGATTTTGTATCAAACTGTGCAGGCAATGAAACATACAAAATCAAATTTGAATATCCCAGTTTTAAAAACTCCTTCAATGCTAAGGTCTGGTTGTGTAGTCTTGTGGACTTAATGGAAGAGAAGGTTTTCTACAAACTCATAAGATGCAGTACTTCACATATGAAGCACACAAGACCTTCAACAAATTACATCTTTCTATACCTTCCATCTGTATAAGGTACAAAGCAATGTTCATTTCCATTTTGTAAATGAATAGGGTTACGAGAATTCTTTTTGAAATGGTACATGGTTTGTTTTTGTTATCAGTGTGAGAAGTAGGTGTAATTTAATTGAGATTAAAACAACAGTGACTTGCTATCTAGCAAAAAGAATTGTGCAGCCCATTCCTTGAATACTGCTTATTAGTTTCCTTGGTAACTTGTAATCATTTGCCTCCCTAAAACAGATGAGATGCCAACAAATATGTACTGTAGTAGTGGTTTGATACATCAAAAAGAAAAGTGCTGTAATGACAGCACAATAAATCTTAACATGAAAACTTAATGGCCACATTAATGACATACTAACTATAGTCTCGGATTCATGCTGCTCACCATTGTGTACTTCTATTTCATAGCATGGTTGTGACAGGCAGTACTATATGAAGCACCTTCCAAGCACCCACTCTGAAATTAACTCCAGACTATACATTTTAAAGCAATCATTTATATACTAATAAAATCTCACAATTAAATTATGGCAGCTCTTCCTAGAGTGATGCTACTAATTAGACAAATCTTATTCTGATTCATTTTAGTTTTATACGTTATGTCAACAAAGATAAAATCTTTATATGCTGACACAGATGTATTCCCAAAGTCTGGCAACAAGTTCATTTTTCTCTACATATTTCTGATACAGTTTCTTTTCAAGGGGGTAATGTTAAAAAAACACAAAAACAAAAGACTAACAAAACACCAACACCCACCACAGTTTCTAAACCAGGAATAAAAGAGGACAAAGGGAGTGTTTCCTCAGTTTGGGAGGACATGTAGGTCACTGATTTACAGAGTTTGGAAAACAGATTTCCAGCAGCTCTTTGCATGATGTACAGTAACTAAAATTCAGCAGGAAACAAAAAAAGCTGAAATTGAGAGTAGATGGTTTGTAACTAGACTTTAGAAAAGCTTTTGATACCATTTTCCACAGCATTCTCCTGGAGAAACTGGCTGTTCATGGCTAGGACTAGCATATACTTTACTGGGTAAAAAAAAATGACTGGATGGGCAAGGCCAAAGAGCTAAATCCAGTTACTGGCCAGTCACAAGTGGTATTCCCCTGAGCTCAGTACTGGGGCCAGTACTTTTTGACAGTTTTATCAATGATCTGGATAAAAGGATCAAGTGCACCCTCAGTATATTTGCAGACAACATCAATTTGGGCAGGAGTCTTGATCTGCTTGAGGGTAGGAAGGCTCTGCAGAGGGATCTGGACAGGCTGGATCAAGGCCAGCTGCATGAGGTTCCGCAAGTCTCAGTGCTGGTTAAGGGTATAAAGCACGCAATTTATAAGGGGTGAGTTTGGCCAGGAGAAAAGGCTAAGAGGGAGAGGAATTATTTGCTGTCTACTTGAAGGAAATATAAAGCAGAACTCTTCCTAGAGTAGTGCTTAGTAAAATGTAACGAGACAATATATTCTGCCAGTAAGAGATTTTAAATAGACATATAGGGGAAAAAAGACTTCACAATAGTTAAGCTCTGAACCAGGTGTCTAGAGGTGCTGTGGACATTCTAAGTGTAGATTTTAAAATCTCAACTAGACAAAATCCTGAACAACCTAATGTAACTTTGAAGGTTAGCTGTGCTTTCAGCTTGGGCTTGATGAACTCCAGTGGTCTAATCAAAATTATTTTGTGATTTGATGATTGAATATCTGGAACTGCCTTTGGCATCTTAAGAGTTAAGTGGAAATTGAAAAGGGATTTAAGTTTGCAGTGGTTATGTGTATCAGGAAGAAGTATGACTAAGTTATGCCTGAAATCCCTTTTTAGAGCCAGATACCAGTTTCTGAGTCCTTGAGGGATAACAGCAGTTGTGTTCCGATAACAACTTCAGTAGGCCAAGGTATATGTAACTAAGATGATGAGGACCATAGCAAGCTTTAATCTCTTTAAGTGGGTTGTTACTACTTATTTATCTCAAAAGTACCCTTACAGTTTATAAATCCATACCACTATTTGAAAGCAGAAAACCCATGACTACCCTACAGACCTGACCAAATATCGAAATACCTACTTCTCTGGGATTTCACCAAGTAAGGTAGTTTGGACCAGTTTTTAGTGATAGACTAATTTTACTTTGCAGAAACAAGTGGAACTAGGCAAGCTTCTGGTAACACAACTAAACTGGGGAACATAGAATGAATAGTGGAAAATGATGAGGAAAGGAAACTAAAGGAATATATTGATTCTAGGGACGCCATAAGTAAAGTATGATGTGGTTAGGACAGGTCAATATCAAGCAGAAGCACATTCTTTTAAATAAATGGGTAATCAACAAGTCTAACTATCCCCTGCTACTTCCCTATATGTACTTTGTTGAGTTTGGTTTATCTGCATTAAATCATTTGCTGTGTTGCTTAGCTTTGCTTTACATTTGCATGTTGCTAAGAGTTAAGTGATTTGTGAGCCACGTGGGATAAAAACAAGAGTCTTCCAATCGTTTCTCTACCCTTATGTACATTTGGAGTGGCAGAGATGAATTACACATCCACACGTGCCAGCCCCTCTAGGCTCATTTTTTAACACCTTTGTGAAGAAGATCTGTGATCTTTCACATTGTGGTCACCCCCTTCTGCTCTCTAATTGTACATAAAGAACATAGTGTCTGCCACTGTTGAAGGCTCTGGAGATTTTAGCAGCCAGGCTGTAACAGTGGAACCTACAGAAGGAGCTAAATATTAAACATAAAATATGAATAGAATTTTGAGTAGAATTTGAAAACATTTTGTTCCACAAAATTTCTTCTCTCTAGCTCAAGGAATGCTTGAATAATACAAATACCTGCATTTCTCTCCTGTAAAAAATCTTGCCCCACAACACAGGTATTGACAATGTTGATGCCTAATCCCAATGCTAAATCTATGCACAATGCTTTTCCAGATTTCAGAATGCCAATATAAAGGAATAAAGGCTCAATATAGTATAAAATATCCAAGAGAGAGCAGGAAGAAACTGTAATCACACACTCTGTTAACTAAGACTGCACATATATTTTAGGGGCTTCCTGCTGAGCAGCTTGGTCACCTGCCTGTCTAAAGGACAAGAAAGTGGTTTTGCAAAGGGAACTGATGTCTGCTCCCAATTACATATCTACAACACAAGTGTTATAGCATCTAAATTTTAAAGCCTATATCTTACTTAGGAATCAATAAATGTATCCCAAATGACTTCTTGCTGGGAGCAGAGATACTGCAATTTTAGCTGCTTTTCTTAGGCAGGCTTTTAATTAGACATTATCTGTCCTACAAACTAATTTTTCCCTCCTATTGACTTATGTCTTTTTCCAGACCAAGGGCAATGCCAGCAAAGAAGTTTATCCTAAGCAGTGTCAGCACCAGCAGAGTCTTTAGCTCTGTGATTTTGGAAAAGGGTAGAAGAAGCCAAGGACATAAGACTAGGGAAATCTGGTTTAGGAACCTGGTAGGGAACTATAGTCAGAAAAGTGTAATAAATTCTTCAGCAGGCAGGGTGATATGCAATTATGAATGTCAGCATTTTCTTCCCAGGTACTTTGTAGGGGAAATAGCATTTGGGCAAAACAACCGTTTATACTGGCCTGAGCCTGCTAGTCAGTGTATCATTTAAGCCCAGTAACCGATGTTTACTTCTCAGTTTCATGCCAGTTCAATCACTAGATAGATAGGTTCTTAGACCAGATCTTATTCTCCTTTAATCAAACACAGCACTTCTTCAGAATCTACTTACAGAACCAGATGCTGCCCTCAAGTAATTGCCAAACACCAGGAATGGTCAGCACACAAAGTTGGATTCATATGCTACCTTCACTACAGAGAACCGCACTCCCCTCCCCCGCAAACCAAACCAACAGCCCACTTTTGCAAGAGATCAAGTTTTTCAATTCATGCTCTATATCTTCATTCAGTCAGTGTCTCAACCCTTGTCTGTGTTAACCCATGATATACCATGAAATGTAACAAAGACTGGGAAGAGGTAAAGGTACGAGCAACACAGGAATGGCAATTCAGGCTCTTTGACAGCTACAAGAGGATCTTTATGCTATAAGAACAGTTTCTTGCTCAGCAATCCTTGGACACACAAATCTGTGCTTTGGCCATGGGCAGATATTTAAGCTATTAGTGTCCAGGGGGCTCTGAATGGGAAAGTTTCCGTCCACCACACCTCAGTCAAGCAAAAACCTGAGACAATTGGTAGATTCTGAGTCTATAAATTAGTAAGCTATTTACAGTTTCTGTCAGAATAATATGCAACTATTAATGGTTACTTTATTTAGAAGACAAGAGGGTTTTTCCATGACTAAGGTACTGTATCTGTAGTGGCTTGGCTTTAAAGAAGAGAACAAGTAGAAATAGCAGTTCCCATGGAAGAATTTCCAGCTATGGTCTCTCTGGTAAGACAGCAGATTTAATGCAGAATATAAACATTGTTTTACAGGGGCCATGTCCCTAATTACAGTTTGACAATAACACTTGTATTCCAAACTAAGCCACCAAAAAACTGCTATAGGCCTTGAAAACCAATGAGGCTATACCGATTTAGACCTGCTAAGCAGCTAGGGCTAAACTTTCAAATCAACCCTTAGCCTTTATAAAAGGACACACACACCACCCCCTTAAAATTAAAACTTAGTATTTCTATCCTACAAACAGCTCTGTTCTGTGAAACGCTCGACCTCTTACAAATTGCTAAACAATTGTGATTTCTCAACTCAGGATATTTTTCTGAGAGGCTAACAGATAGGAAACAGGGTTCACCCTTGGTTTGACTTAGTGGTATTGGAAGCATGAAAGGCACGCCGTTCTTCACAAAAAACCTTTAAATGAACATTGTAATTTATACTTTTTATTCCTGTTGTCCTCAATGAGATTCTGTATTCGCTGCAAACTTCAGCTTCTATGATAGAGCATGATGATCTCATGATGCAAATATTGGTGTTTCACCTAAGTGCTGGTTACAGGGAGAAGAGCTCAACTGCCTTTACTCTATCCTTCTTTGTGATCATACATAAAGCTCAGTGCCTCCATTTCCTTTCCTGCCCTTTGGCTTTCTTTTAGTCTGTGACTTCGAGGGTAAAAATCATCTCTTCTACTCTTTGCAAAGTATGTGGTAATATTGCCGGGGCTCTGTGGCCATCTGTCCCTTGGCCTGGGAGCTACATTTGAACCCACACTCTTCCCTTGGAGGATGCCCAAGTGAAGCTGTAGGTCTGCCTGTGCCTGGCATTGCATCTTTCTCACTGTGACTGGCTTGCTGCTCCTGGCCTGGATAGTCCTGGACTGTCAGTTTACCTGGTCACTGACACCAGATTGGCTCTGCTCATCTTGTTGTGTGACTACCCCCCTGTTGGAGAGTCCCCTGCCTGGCTGCCTTGCAGCACCCTTGGTTTCCAGCTCCACTGGCCCTGCAGAGAATTCCACTCTTGCTACTCTTAAAAAAACAGTGGTTCCCAAGAGTGCTTCCAACATGTCAAGTTTTGCTTAAAAACAAACACTCCAACCCCCCCCCAAACAGCTCAAAACTTCACAAAAAAGAATAACACCAATCCCTAATTCAAACCTGTTCCATTAATGTGCTTGATGTAGTAAAACCCCACTGTAAAAAATCTTCACTTCTGAGACTTGAAATGAAAACTAACAACATTTTTTTTTTTCCACATATCCTGCATATGGGAGACTCAGTTTTGTCGCTGTGCTCTACCATAGGCTGGACTTCCCCTTGGCTGTCCGGCATCAGAACTAAAGAGCAACTTGCTTCTTAGATTTCTGACATCTAATATTTGCCTAACTTAATCAATTTGCCTAACATCAATTTTAGACCCATGTAGCACAGATGTCTACCTCATGTATTGTCCAGTGCTTCCTTTGCAATCTGTGGGGAAAATAAGTATATCTAAGACACACATCGTCTCATACTACAGTGGACTTTTAATAGAGGACAGCTGTATCAAGTCCCTAAATCTGCATTTAATAACCATTGAGATGCATGCATCAACACCATGGATGGTAATGAAGGAATCAGCTCATCTACTGATAAACTGGGGATAAGAGAACAGATTAATGCATAGGAACTTAACCTAGGTCCTAACAGAAGTTCTGGTCTCCAGAAAGAAGCAGAAGAAACAGACAAACCTGACTACCGTATCTCAGACAGCGTCTCTTTTCTCCTGAAAGCAAAAGCTTCTTACCATACGGCAGAGTGTAATGAAAATTACTTTTAAGACCTTTATTTCATCATAAAACTAAATTCTATTTTATGATCACAGAGAGCCTCTAAGCACCAATTCCATGAAAAAAAAAAAAAAAAATAAGGCTATAAAAA
>NDXB01012233.1:19166-48412 GCA_002631895.1 Agapornis roseicollis | reverse complement strand
TTTTTTTTATTTTATAATTTTTTTTTTTTTTTTTTTTTTTTTTTTTTTTTTAACAGCTGTATCAAATTTGTAACTCATTGTCACCAATGGTAATACCCATGAGTTATGTTTCTCCTCAGCTATTTCCAGCTGCTTATTTCTTGGAGCTACTTATTATTTAGATTGTAAATACATGATTGTCCCTCTTTTTCCTATTTAGAGCTCCTTTCTATTATATTAGTTCTCAAGGTTACTTTATTTTTTCTGGAAAATATCATGCTCCTCTCTATGTTCATGATAGTTCTTAATGTGTATTATCAAAGAACTTCAAGGGCACATGTTTTTTTTCTGTGTGTAAATCACCAGTAAAACCAGATACAACCTAGAATGGCTCCTGAGGAACAGCTTTCTACCTTATCTCCTGACACTAATAATACTCCTAATGTTATAATCCTTGCAGCCTTCACTTCAGTTAGCTTCTCTCAAAATAGTTATCTGAATACTCATTGTACCAACTTAATAACTCTTATGGGTCACCATCTTAAAAGCACAATATAATCTAGAGCAATTAGTCTAACCTAGGTATTAAAAAACACTAAAATACTGCCAGCTTTGTCTCATTTAACTTACCTCTAAGAAACCACAATTATTTCCTAACATACTCCCTTCCCCACATAGTTAGGTAATAACTGTGACCCTTTAAAAAACCCTTAGGCAACTATCAGGTGTTTTAAATAGCAAGATATAATTACCCCAATTGCCTCTCTCCATCTTTTTTTAATTAGAGAAATTACATTCATTATTTATCAGTCAAAACTACTATTACAAACTACTAAATTTTATTCTCTGGATTTATAAAAATGTCACCTAAATTTACAGTGGTTTTGAAGTGTGAATGAATCAGGGCTAGTTTTTGTGAAGCCTTCAGTACTCTTAGTACCCTCTAATTTAAATGTGCATTGTTTTACTAAATGAAGGGGTTATGCTAGTTATCTAAAAGGCCTAGAAATAACTTGATCTCTGGTTTGAGGTCTTTTACTGCAATGATGGAGATTTTCCGCAGCTGGAAATATATGGTTCCAGGATACCATAAAGTTCCTCCAGTTCCCACTTGTTGCAGTGCACTTGGAGTTAAAATTTGTTCCCAATTTGAGTTCAGAAGGAACTTCCCTACATTTAATTGCCAGAATTGTTATTCTCTCTTGCCTTAATATAATGCAGCTTTCAACTTACCTGGATGTCCTCCTGGTAGTTCTTTGACACCATATCATACAATATGTGCTCTTCATCTCCAGTGCTTTCAGTGGGTCCTGGTAGGTTTTGAGGCTTTGCTACTGAAGTTTAAGGTGTTTAGTGAGTTGGTGGCATAGAGGAGATGATTTGCATACTGCTCTGGATTAAGTACCTTTTGCATGGAATAGTAATCCATTGCATCCTGTCTGATGGAGCAGAACTGGAATGCTTCTAAAGTATTTACTGCAGCTGCAGAGTTCCTGACAATTAGCTGGAATGTAGGTATCAATAAAACATTTATTTTTTTCCCCTACTGCTTTTCATAGCTTTGAAAAGGAGATAAAAATAGCTCTAGTTTTTCTTCCAAAGATTCACTTGCCGTGTAAAATACCACAGAGTAGAACAGAGAATCTTATACAGACAGTGAGAAGGCTTAATTGTAGCAAAGCCAACAAGGTTAGTTTCAGTGTTCACTATTTAAAGCAGCCAATACTGTAATGAGGGGCTCAGCACAGGACTTCAAACATGTTCTTGGTTCGGTTATACCACTGAAAGGAATAAAAGGGTACTATATTATATTCCCATATTACACACCCTATAAGTGAGTGTGTTTTGGCTTGGGGTGTTTCCTTTTAAATGCTCTTTGCAGTGTCCCATCCTGCTGCAGGAGTCACAAAACCTCTAATTCAGGAGGGAGATGAGAGGGAAGTAGGAGCTGTGTATATACGGAGACGAAATACATGTGTAGACATTTTTCTGATCAACCACATTGTGGTTTTAGTGTGTAAATCATAAGATAAAAAGCTACAGCTGTTTCCATCTCCTTTCTAAAACTCTAAAACCAGTAGAAGACAGAAACAGGCTTTTTTCTGATTGGCACCTACATTTCAGCAAGCTGGTAGGGTTTGGGCAACTGCAGGACATACAAAAAAATGTGACCCAACTTGAGGCTCATAATGTTTTTTTTTTTTGTTCTTGGGTGCTCCTTCTGTGTACAAAAAACACCTTTATGGTTTTATTCTGATGAACAAAACAGATTCAGGTGGCATTTTGACTAGCAATATGTCACGGACAAGACTACAGTGAAAATGTATCTGAAAGACTACACTGGGAGTTTGGGGGGGGGGGCATCATCCCCCACTTAGTTGTTCCCCAAAAAAATACCTGCACTTGTCAGACTGTGTTTTGAGCAGAGAATTTTCACCTAATACATGTGTCAATGAGAACTGTTCCCATGGCAAACACCAGCCATCAGCTGCAAGTAGAGAGGGTTGAAATTGTTAACAAATCCTGCAGGCATTTGTAGTGAGGAAAGGGTTTATGATTTTTACCTTTTTTTCTATTGCCTCTGCTATCAGAAGTACATAGCTATTGCTACTGAACATAAGAAATAACATTTACATTTAATTAAACCTTTGAAGAATCCCAAAAGAACATTTCAGGCAACTGTAAAAGAATAAAGAACTGTGTATGTCATAAAACGCTGACTAGATTAGATGAAGAGCACGGTAGTATACATGCGCTCTCTATTCATAACATATTTCTATTACTATAGTGCTGCTGCTTTAAATTTTTTATCCAATTTATTGACTTTTACCAAATGATCCAACAGGGGCTTGATGAATACCAGCTTCTTAAGCGCATACTTAAAACTTACGGAATCTGTTCACTCATATGAAAGATGAAACTATGAATAAAGAAACATAGGAGACAAATCAAACAGTAATGATAACAAGTAAAAAATATATCCTTTCTGGAGACTCAGGTGTTGATGAGATGCTGTGGTATCTTGGCTGGTATGAACGGATATGAATGCACGGATTTCCAAGCAAAATTCTTGTGTCCTGCAACTGAGTTTCCAGTATCTATGCAATGAATATTAATAACTATACTTGCTTCTAATTATGGGCGTAAAATAATCAGTTTCTGCTGTGAACAGCACAAATGTCAGTGTGCTGACAGTGATGAGTGTGAAGACCATTGCTAAGAAGTACCTAAGCCAAATAAAGTCTTACGGTTTTTTTCTCATCTTTCTCATCAAAATTATTTTTAATGTTAAGATCTCATGACCTTCAAGGTCTCTTCTTTTTATCCAGGAACTTCTGAATGTCCCAACTTGTTAATGACTCACAAGTTCCATATAAGAACATTGCACAAGGAATAAAAAGGATCACATTAGTTTACTAGGTTCTTTACGTTGACTCTTTTGATTCTTCTTACTTCACCATCCAAGCATCATCCCAGCATGAAGCTGAAAACAAGAATTTGGCAGCCACTAATCACATTTTAGGCTGAGCCAAGTTTCTTTCTTTATCAATATATCAATACAGAATCAGAGTTGAATGACACCTAATTGCAGTACACAGCATGACTGCACAAGGCCTCAGGCACTCAGGGAAAAAAAAATTGCTTCTACTGAAGTCAAAGATCTTTGCAACTGCTTTCAGGAGTCCCAGGTTTAAAACCATTATGGTTTCACAGTATTCTTAATTTTGGTCTGGAGTGCAGCCTCTTTCAGCTCCTGACATTTCAGGTCAGGCTCTGTAATAACCCTCCTTCAGATAGGTACATTTAGTCCTAAATGGTCTTGAATTTTAATAAACCTGTATGTGTGAGAGGCCATAAAGCTCTTGCTCTTGGCTAAACCCTTAATTGTGTGTTTGAGATTTCAACTACTTTAAGATAAGATTTATCAGCATTACTATTTCTTTCAGTCACGTACTGAATCTCAGCACAGAAGCTTCTGTGTAACTCAAAAGCATTGAAGTAATGGCACTCACAGATAAACAATGAGAACAGGGGAAGATGTGATGTAAAAAAAAAATCTGTAATGTTTTACATAGCACAGCCTCACATTTTCACATGCATCTATGTAAATGAGAAGCTCAAAGTAATTTTCTTGTGAGCTTAAGGTGCTCAGAGCCCTGAAGCCTGAGCTATGCTGAAGTCAATTTTAAAAACGGAGATTCAGACGCCTATGTTAATAAAAAGAACATACACCTCACAAAGTGGTTTAGGCTTCTGACTTCGCCTGTTTCCAGAGTGATTTGTAAAGCAAAATAATCTGGCTATTTTTGCTTCTAATGTAGCCACAAGAATGTTGTAATTGTGAAGAAACCTGTTCAGTGTTGGTCTTCTGTTCACAAAATGACATTTATTTTTGCAAAAAAGAGAGCGGCATTAAAGTAAATTTTCCCAGGATGCTTTGAGAAGACCCTAAAAATTATGTCTTTACTGGGAGCAGAAAGCAGAAGCAAGGGCTCCTAAGAAACATCATTTCAGATTTCAGGGAATATCAAGCCAATACTCTACTGTATCTAAATGACTAAGGGCAGATCTGTGCAGTTATGGTATTCCTGGTATAACTGGAAGATAATGACCGTGAGACATTAAATTTACTCATAGCATCCTTGCATTGATTCAGCATCTAAAAAGTCTTTTTATCTTTTAAAATACAAAGCCAATTGTAATATTCCAGTATTAAAATGACAGAGGTACTTCTTCTAGTTATATTAATTTTATTTAGCTATTCTTAATTTTTGTATAATTTTATCTTAAAGATGTATGCTTTTCAAATACAATATTCCTTGACATGGCCAGTTAATTTTTATTTTTTTTTTTTATTATTTTAGATCATCATATTTAGACCATTTGCTTACTGACCTCTTACATGAGCTTTCACAGCAGCTTTCAAGAATGTAACTAATTTCATGGTTCAGAGCAACAGTGATCCTTTAGAACAAAGTTTTTAAGCCAGAGATAGTTGGAAAAATGCAGATAGCATAAAAATATTAGATATATATATCACTCCCACAAAAATACCATCTCTTTGGGTCAGAACAGCATAGTCATTCTTTAACACTTTGTACAGAATTGAAGAAAACATCCCTGAACCTATTTGTTTTTCTTAGTTCATACCCAGCAATTTCCCTGCAGGCTGATTTCACACTGTTATTTCAGTGAGTGACTGTGTCTTCAATGAAATGATCTGTTTCCTTGTGCTTTAGGCTTCCTTCTGGCCCTGACGTATTACTGTAGTATACAATACGATGACACATTTTAATAGTCCTCTCTATATAGGATGTATTGACAAGTAGGTGTAAACTTTCTTCTGTTTGATAGCTCCTTTGTCAGCTCCTTTGTATGCTGTGGATGTACTCTTTATGGAAAGCTCCCCTTGCCCCATCAGACTGGTATACCAATATTTTTCTTGACATATATATATATATCTACATATACACTATACAGTTGTGCTGACATCCCAGGTATGTCGACTTGTTACTGACCAAGAGCAGGGTGAAACAGCAAGGCACAGAAAATCCACTATGCATTCTAACATTTAGGCTTAATCCTTTATTAGGTAGTGAGTAAGAGACATAAAAAGAATTTGTTGTTTACAGCTGAAATTTAAGAGACTTGTGTGAACAAAAACTTGTTCCATAGAGCACTGTGACAAAAGAGGTCCAAGTAAATGGAACGTGTCATTGCAAATTAGCTGATGTAAGTAGTTGGAATGATGCTCTTTTTATTTCTAGCAAAACTTGTATTAACTCTGACCTTGGTACTGTGCCTCCATACATGCCACAGGCCACATTTTGGCAAGGATCAGCCTGTTGATTTTGATGGCATTTTAACAACATGGCAGGATGTACAGCAGGTGTCCATGCACCAGAAGGCCATGCATAAGAACCTACAGAATATTTGTGGGTCTCCTTTTCCCATCTGTGTATTTTTTCACGGGGAAAAGATCACCTGCCCAGATATTCTGCCTTCCCAAAATGCTGGTCCTCCTCTGTTTAGTGAGTTCTTACTTACACAGGCTACTACAAAAGGCCTGGAGGTAAATGATGGCTCATGGAGCACAGCTTGAAAAGTGGTGCTCTGTTCAAGGAGGGATATGAACACAGCTGGCAATGGCACTACAATTTCTGCAAAAAGATGGAAGATTGAAAGCAGGCTCAAAAGACTAAGGCCAAGATTTTGCAAAGAGGAGTTAAACATTAATACATTACATTTATGTACCCAAATAAAATGAGACGTTTTCTTAGTTGAGTGCTAGGTGCAGGTTTTGTAGGCTGGTTTGTTTACTGCCTCTTTACTGGGAGCTGCAGAGTTAGGGAGCCCTTTTAAATGTCAGCCCCTAGTTATCTAGGTGCCTAAACTTGGCTTCAGGAATTTACTCATACTCTTCTTGTTTTGGAAATTGGGCCAAAGCAATCCAGGTAGTAATGAGCCCTGAAATCACCATCATATCTTCTTCATGGCTACATAGGAGTGAATTAGATATAAACAAAAGCCCATTTCAGTTCAAGGCACAAACGTTTGCAAATAAACTGGATGAAATACAAATACATAATATAGAACTTATTTTAACACTTGTAGATAAATAAATGCATCTCTTTGGAATTCTTTGGACACAGACATCCATGGAACCTCTTCTTTCTCTCTTTTTATATATATATTTTTTTTATAAAATCTAAATGCAGAGAGGTCTAAAAAATGGCAAATATGAATGTATATGGAAGGCTCACTGATGAACTGCAAGTCAAAAGTGCTGTATATTCCCATCTTCTCTATCTCCCAAGTGTCCACATTAACCACAGGCAGCATCTTACAGCAACCACATGGTCAATATTTTGCATTACTACCTTTTAATAAAATCTTTCAAATAATTTCCACATCTAAGCTTAAATTATGTTTTTAAATTTTATTCCTCCTAAATGTATGGTAGGTATTTCACATAGCTACACATCAGAGTGGTCGCATGCGACTCAGCAGCGCACTCCATAATATTAATAGATACTTTTCAGCTCCCTATGGGAAAAAGCAGGCAGCAAGAATCAGATTCAAGAAGTCTATTTTTTCTCTGCTGTTTGTTACATACCACTTAATGACCCACATGTGAAACTCAATGGTTATATAATTATTTTATATAGTAGATTTTCTGTTTATAATTTATTTTTCTTACTCTAACATATATACAATATATCTATATATACCCCTGATAAATCTCAATTTAAAGGAACACAGTCAACCCCTTTAAGCCTCACAGTAAATGTATAAGGCTTTAAGCTGTCCTTATATAAAGGTCAGCTACAGAATTCAAGGGTCCTTTCAGATCCTAAAGGTTGTATTTGTTCCAAACCCACAATGTGCAGTTATCTTGTAATACGTATCTCACGTGTTGTTGTTTACATTTTATAGGTATATTAAGACATTTTATATCACATCAGTAGGAAATAAAATAAGCGAATAAAACTGATTCTATGACTAAGCCTGTTGCAAAAAAATGTTACCTGGATCTATAGACACTCCCACTGGTGTGATATAAAAGAAATATGTGCCATTCTTGGAAGGAAATTCTGGCTACACTGCAGTCAGAAGGAACGTTATACTGACTTAAATGAGGCCAGGATTCCTCTCCTGCTAGTTACATCTTTGCACAACCCATTTGTGTCTTCTGTCTGTTCAACACTAAGGTATCAGGCCTGTTTCAGGACAAAAGTGTAGTTTTAGCTGTCCACCAGCATGCCTTCAACATCTATCTATCTATCCTGTATGTATTACACCTTTTGAATTTACACACAAGAGTACACACTGTACACATACATTCTCAGTTATATAGAATTTTGACCTATTCTGTGTACAGTATCTGGATATTTGTTTTTTCCTCTCACTAAATCTTCTTTACCATTTACCATGCCCTAATCATAGATTATCTTCATGCCCATTCTTTGGGTGAAGAAAGACAGTTCTGCTCACCAGGAACAGCTCCACATTATTGTCATCATTTTTGACTACTTACCAAAGTGACATAATTCTCTCATTTTGTCTTTTGCAACTCAGTTAGAAACCTAGTGGCATAGATAGAGACACAATACTACTGTTTTACAAGACATCTATTATATCTACTTTTGTTCAGATAAATACCCATTAACTGCTGATTTGGCAGGAGGATTGGAAAGGGTACTACTATTCACAGTGTTTCTTTTTTTTTTTTTTCCTTCTTCTTTAATCTACAGAATAAAGTATTTTATGTACATTGGAACCAGTTAATGCCCTTTAGACAAATTTGTAAGTTGTTTCATAAAGCAGGAAAGACATTGCAGGGAAATATGTGCCAAAAAGCACAGTCAAAGGCTTCATAAGTTTTATATGTCACTACAAGTCAATGCTGGAGATCAGTTCTAAAACGATCAATACTCAAGAGGAATGTTCTCATCTGGAGAAAATACTGCCCATTCCCCTTTTTAGAATTTGTTCAGTTCTCTATCAAAAGTCCTGGCTCTTCATATATACTTTAAACTATAAATAAACACTGCATAGTTCAATGTTCTTGATTTTCTTTCTGTTTTGTTTGTTTGTTTGTTTTGAAAAATTATTGCAGTACAATTAATTCCTGTTTGGAGTTCAGTAAGGAGCAAACAGCACAGGAGTATGAGTGGTCCGTATAGGCCCCGGAGCTGGTCGTAGGAGTGCTGGAGGAAGTGCTGAAGTCTGGAAAAGGGTGGCTGCTGGGGCTGTGCGAAGACTGAAGGGGGAATTCACAGCCACAGCAGCAGCTGCTGCTGCAGCTGCTAGCGGGTTTGGTAGGATCCGTGGAGCGATTGGCTTTGAAGGTTCCTTTGAAAATACTAATTTTACCTGTGGGGAAGAGAGAAAACAAACAAACAGAGAGACATAATTTGTTCATATTAGGAACACCACAGGGAGTTTGACTTAAGATGGTAAGTGCAAAATCAGGCAAGAGAGGCCTCATAGTGGCTATTGACTCTGTGAGCTGCAGGCTTGTGACAGGAGATACGATCTTACAGATTGGACAAGGGTGAGGAGGATTTAGTTGGGGACAGACAGTTTCAATGTTCACACCTTATTGCTGAGACTTGCAATTTAACATGGATTAGAAAACAAAGAAAACCTAAATAGAATCACAGAATCACAGAATCACAGAATAGTTAGGGTTGGAAAGCACCTTAAGAACATCTAGTTCCAACCCCCTTGCCATGGGCAGGGACACCTCACACTAAATAAAATAGGGGCTGGGCAATCTGCACCAAAGTAATGCTGCACATACCATACAAGAATTAAATAACAAGAATTAGTCATCATTAAACCCCATCTGGACAGCTTTACGATACAGAACAGAGCAGAATGAAAACGTATCCTACTCCCTGGTCTGACTTTTGTTTTTACCATTAGGATGCAAGTTCTACTTAAGATTAAGATCTCCACCTAGCTCCTACTTATTAGCTCCTGTTTCCAAGAACAAGCAAATAAAAAAAGTTTGTCTTGCACCAGTTATGAAAATCTGTGTTTCACAGGTTCAAACAGGTGGTGAATTCTAAGGGTGCTGCCCTATGTCATCTAGCTGCATCTTCAAATTTTTTTTACTAAGATACTGTTCACTCTTATAAGGACTGTGAAAAAGTGGCAGATATTTTAAAATGTTGTCATGAAAAGAATCTTCCCTATATCGCATGCCAAAACATGGTATTTTTATTACTGTCACTGAGGCTTCTCCTTTAAAAACATGTAAACCATGAGTCTTGTGCAATTACCAAATACAACTCATTTAGTTTCCAAAAAGACAGAAAAAAACCCAACAACTCCTGATGCTTTTCCCAGATTGAATGAATATATTCACAGAGGTCCACTATTATTTAAGGGAATTTACATTTGGTATGCATACAAATGAACATCAGAGTAGTCTATATAGATTTCTGCAGATTTCAATGGGACTTCAAGTTTCTAATGAGACGCCAGGAGCCTGAATACCTTTGTTGTTTAGGTTTTATAATTCTGAGATAAGAATAGAAACCTCATCCACTGGCAAGGAAAAGTTCCCATTGGCTCTGATGAACTTTTAGTGGGTCTGTGTCCTGGCATGACCTGATGCCCTTTGCAAAGAACATAAAGCTGAATATGTGGTATTGCATATAGAGAATATGAATAAATATACCATACCATGGTACATATCACTGTAAGTATGGACACTTCTCACTCACAGGGAAACATTTTCTCATCCTTGAATTGAAAGGGACTTTCAAATAATTAGCTTGAACTCTATCAATCTGATACTTCAACTCACCAGTACCTTGGTGAGTGACTAGTCAGAAAGTAAAGCCAGAAGTACTCTGACATGAATCACCAGTGAGTTTCATCATTACACTACTGCCATATTCTAAAAGCCTGTGGTTCTTTACCAGCCAGCTGGATTTGGGATTTTTACTTTTCCCAATACCCACTGGCAACTGTGCTGGCCTCAAGGTCTTTTTAAAGCTCTGAGAGAGATACTCATAGGGGACCAGATTCTGTTATTCTCTTAAAGGAGGATATAATGCATGTTAGATACAAAATTCCTCATGGTGCCTATGAAAAGCAGTGACCTGATCTTTTCCTTGATAGGTGTGACACCCACTGATCCAAGCTGTATTGCTGAACATGTGATTTTTCCTCCTTCCTTACAGTTTTTAGTGAGTACTGTTTAGAACACACAGAAAAAAAAAAACAAAAACAACAACTAAAAATCCTGTGTACAAAGTACAGAAAACCCCAGCCCAAAACAAGAGGCCTCTGACTGAGGTCTAGAATTTCCAGTGAAGGATGCTTTTCCTAAGAGTTATTTTATTGCATAAAGTTTGGACTTTCAAATGTCTGATAAACTTTCTCTCCAGTGCAGCGTTTTATACATGCTGGACATTTGTGTCTTGAAGAAATAGCAAGTAAGTTCTAATATTACAAGATTTCTTAAACTCTGCAATAGTACCATGGGAATTCATAAAGTTTCTTCTGAAGCATGCAAAACCAGACCAGGCAAAGCAGTACAGATGAAACTGAAAACGTGGCAATTGGAAAGGTTTTGTTCTAGAACAGCTATAAAAATCTAGTACATCCTTTTCCTAAATTCTGTGCAAAAAATTTGGTGATGTTCATACTTTATTTTTTGTCACAAACAACAAAGACTTTATGTGACTTATGTTTATACTAAAAGGCTAGGGCTATTTTCCCATTCTTGGAGGAATCAAAAACTTCAAATGCAGCTCTGTAGTTAATTTATCAACACGGCTCTGATTTCATGAAAACTGCAAAACTAGCAATCTTTAGCATATACAATACTCTGCAAGTATTAGTTAACAGGAAAGTCAACATCAAAAGTAAACTAGCCACTATCTGTTTCATTTTCAATGAAGCAAACTCAGGGACTTGAAAAATTAATGGGGAGCAAAAAAAAATCTAGACCTCATAAAAAACATTTACATTCAAAGTTAAATTAGCACATGTTTGGCTTGTTGCTGTGCCATTCTGCATTTCAAATGACAGCAATTTTGGTATTTTTTCTATTCAAAACCAAAAAGACTAAATAGATAACTGCTGTCATCTTTTCTAAGTGTGGTCTCCATTCTACTACACAGATCTGTTCATTTATTACTAACTCATTCTCTCCTTCTTAAGTCCCCTTGGTCCCTTTGCTCACCTCTAGCCTGACTTGCATACTGTGAGCAATTTGGAGTGAGGAAGTATGAAAAGGATACATTGCCTTTATTTGTCTATGCAGCAACTAAATGATCCTGGCTGGAGTTCTCAAAAACCACCATTACAAGAATTTGGAAATAGAGAACTTTGCACAACAGCAACAGTAATGTAATAGTTATTTTCATCCCCGAGGAAACAATGGATTTCCTAAAGGAATAATAATCCTGTCAGAGAGGCTTTAGTGATTTCTTGTCCTACTTACCTCATACATATTTTCTATTTGTTTCAGTACAGCTTACATGTACTGGAGACCTTGGTCTCCTGGTGGATTACTGGAAAATCCTATAGGCCTATATCCCTACCAGTGGATCCACCAGAATGTGGCACTGCATTACACTACAGCATTTAGGAAAGCTCCTACCCAACTGAATCATGCATGAATAAACTCATGAGGGTGGTCCCAACAAACACAAACTTCTGCTGTCAAGAAAAGAGCTTTAAATTCAAGAGAACTGGGTTTTCACAGAAACAAAGCTCCATGTTCTAACAGCATTAAAGAAGATGGTCATGGCATAAGGAGTTACTCTATGAGGCCAAGGATTCAACATCCTCCCACTGCCAAAACCATCTATAAACCCTTACGAAACATCAGAGCACATAAAACAATCATGCAGTTTATCTGATGCAGATAAATGTCAGATGTTTCACTAACCCAGCCACAATATAAACTGTTTCTTAACTGATGGCAGAATCCTAGAGGGTTTTTTATTAAAAAGTAAACATTCTTCTTAGCTATTGAAACTAGTAAGAACTGTGTTACAGATAGTTTATCCTGGCAATCAAAAATGTGACTGAAACTATTCTGAAACTGAGTGGAATGAAATGAGAGATGGATTTTTTCAATTATTTTAATTGCTATCTGAATAATTTTTCTAAATAGAAGAAAGCTTTCATGTTTTATAAAGTATTATTTAGCCATTTCATCACTATTGTCCTTTGTGAAAACTGGAAAAATCCTGTTTGACATGTGGGTGTTTCTTTCATCTCCTGCTCTTTAATTACCTTTGAAACAAGCTTCTTTCCTGGGGTTATTCAGTTCTAGCTACAAAACTGAGGACCCACAGGTTGTAGTCAACATCCATTAGAATATACATAAAAAGTCCCTTGTGGGTTTCCATGGGCTCATACACTTGTATACTCCCATTGCTGACACTATTCCTCTCATTTTGATCATTTTTCCACCTACATTTTCTAAACCCCCTACTCAACCTGGTGAAAATAAAAGTAAAATAAAATAAAAAATAAATAAATTAAAAAAACCAACAAAACCCAAACCCAAACAGCCATAAAGTGTTTGACTTACCCCTAGAGGATGTGTTCCCTTCTGGAGTTTGTTGTAAGGGCTATATTTAGGTTTAGGTGGCTTCCCAGCAGCTCTGTCTTTGTGCCTTCTACTGCTTATGTGCTGTTAAAATACATTGGGGGGGGGAAGAGTGATACTTGTTTAATAGATCATTTCAGATTTTGCTTTTCATAAGGGTGTTCCAACACTGAAGGCTACTGCTCTCTACAGCACCATTACTTTGACTAATTCAATAACAAATGGAAACAGGGTCTATTCTAGTTTGAACGATCCTTTGTGTATCACATACTAGAGGGGATTTTTAACAGTGCTCAGTTCAGCTCTGCTTCCCCTGTAGTCAATTATTTCATCACTTTTGCTAACTTCAGATCAAAGACAGAAGCCTTTGAGAAATTCATCCCCATTTATAAAGCACCCATCAAATCCAATCTACTGCTGACAGAAATTTTGGAAGAATATTAGATAGTAGAGTGTCCTCTATTGGAAGGGGGGCAGGGGGAAAGGTCATAAAATTGTTTAAATCCCTAAGAAACCTGAAGATCTTTCTAAGATTTCAGCTGGTTCAGATGGTTACATACAAAACTAAGTGACAGTGAAAAAACCCCACAAAATCCACTATCTTCTTAATTTTTTTACAAAAATCCTGCTACACAGACTTTATTGCAGTACTAGATGTAAAGGACCTTTTTCAGTACTATATTCTTTGATTTCCATTCTCAACAGTTCTCATAAAAAANATATCATGAGCTGGGTGTATAAATCCTTATTGTGTTTTCTGAAATGCGAAAGCTAGCTCTGTCAGGAACAGACATCCTAAATGGATTGGAATAACACGTCAAGGAAAAAGTTTAGGATTTAGTATGTCCACTTGGCGAAACATCATATGAACAAGCATAGGTAATACAAATTTCTAAAAAAAAAAAAAAAAAAAAAAAAAAGACAAAAGAACTGGGCTTTTTTTCTTTTTATCCTGAAAGCAGAAGACAAGTATTGCTATTGTCCATTAGTGAACTTATCTTTATTCTTATGAAGTTCCCCAAGCTTAATACCAAAAGGCATATGGAATTAAACTACGTGATTTTCAGAACAAAGGCTTTTTTCATCTGAAGAATGACTGAACATAACTTAGTGCAATTGCAATTTAGAGGTCATGCTTCTCAGTTAGAGTAATACTGATAAAAAAACAGTACAAATCCTCTCCAGCCTGCATTTCTAAGCAGGTTATGCAGTGTTCTGTGAAAGTGCTGCTTGCACTCACCTTCACTCTTTGTCAAGTCCAATATCATGCAGTACACTAAATGGTAGGGTTTATTAGCTAATGACAATTACAGTGGTCAACAGACAGTTGTAACATGTTGCAGCTTACAGCTTCTGTAACTCTTTACAGAATCACAGAATCATGAAACCAACTAGGTTGGAAAAGACCTTTTGAGATCATCAAGTAATCAAGAGATTTTGAGAAAACGTATTCTGTGTACGGGAAAACCATATCCAAACCAAAATAGATAGCATGACAGCCAGATACAAAGGTCAAAATCCGTAAGCTCTATTTGGATGTAAACGATTAGACTGACACATGCTGACTGTGTTGGTACTTTATCATGTAAACAAAGAACAGCCAAGGATTCACACTCTGCAAGCTAGCTGAGTACCTGTTTCAGTTGTGTCTCAGAGTTTACGTGCACATCACATATTTCACAGTGAAATGTTTTGTTCTGAAGGCCTGTGTTTCCTTTATTCACAGGCCCTTTGCCTTTTACGCCTGCCCGGGGAAAGGCTTTTATGGTTCCACTTCCATTCCGAGCTTCCAGCATAGTTTTGTGCTTAGTCCCTGGAGACATTAGAAATGGGAAACAGAAACAACTTTGGCAATTTGGTTCCATTCATTGTTTTATTTTCTTTTTAAAAGAAAATCATATGAGACTCAGCTTGGTGCCACATGCTGTTCTTGGAATATGCCTGTGTTTGTCTGTATCTGATTCATACCAATGTAACAGTATTTAACATCTGATATTTCATTATTAAATTACATAACTGTAGGTAATACACTAGAACAAAGCAGCCACACCAGTAAGTAGTGGCACAATCAGGTATCCTGATGTGAAGTTAAATGGGTGTGACTTTTCTCATTAACTCCTGCTGCTAATAAAACCTGAACTGTAGCTGCAAAAGAAGAGTAATTTAGCTATTAAAGATGTAGTTGGATTTGATTTGTTGTCTTCCTGAATGGATCGATAAACAGTATGTCTTATGTATCTTAAACTTAAGTCTGTAATTAGCCTTCAAATCAAAAAGGGGCAGAGGTTTTTGGCAGCAACCTATGGATCCTCAATGGCCTGAACAGAAACTGAAATGTGTGAGATACGTATATGTGAGAAAATTGCACTTGATTGTTTTATTAAAATAAAGATTGGATAGAAAACAAGTGTCCTGTAGCGTTACCTTTATTCAGACTGAACTATCTCTTATACTGTTGATTTCCACACAGGCAGACTGTGACGATAACAGACTGTTCTGTGTACAGAATTAGTGTTTCATGGGTAATTGCTATATGCACTCACATGTGCACTTTTAACAAGCATGCATATGTGTGAGCACACACACAGTTTATCAGCACAGATGGCAGAAACTTAGAAGGCTGTGTTTAAATATTAAGAATAATGTTTTGACTCTCATCTTGATCAGAAAAATGTTGAGTCTAACCCTTATGTGAAGTTAAATAGCTTTATAAAGTTGAATTTTCATCAGTTGAAGACCTGGCATATATCAAACACAGCATTCAAAACTGACTAGGCTTTGTTTCTCATGAATACCAACAAATTATCATTTCCTTTTTAATTTAAGTGGATTCTTCAGACATGCCAAAGTTAATTCCTATTTTATTACATCATGAAACCACCAATCATTGTGCTGCAGGTATGTGATTGCTGTCTCTACGTTTCAAACCTTAGGCTCTCTGTCTCAAATCTATTTACCCTGCTGGCAGATAACCCCTGACATCCAAAATCAGGAGATTTTCTGTAGGATGGTTATAGGTGGTCATTGCCACCATATTAAATCCCAAGATCTTTTAACTCCGCTCACCACACAGCCAATCAATGAGATGCTTAAAACAGTGACTGTGAATGACGGCTCACTATTACTGGCAATTATTGAACCTACTAGCTCTAACAACATGAAAATGTTTGGAAATTAAGAAACTCTCATACAGTAGTTGCTATCAGTTGATGAAAACAAAGGGAAAATATACATAATTTTAACAGGTTATTAACAGACAATATGGAGCTAAGAATTCTAACTCTCGTTATTGGACTTCAACTGACGCTCCCTCTTTCTGCCTTAATTTGTTAGATTTCAAACAAAACTAATGGCATTCATACTCAGTTTGCTAGCTGGCACAAACAAAACTATGCAAACTCTGAACACCAAAGGTAATGAAGCATGAGCTGTCATTTAGCTCTATAAGGTTTGGAAGCTGCAAAAGCTAAAATGTAAGAAAATGGGCAACTTGCATGCAATAAAATCCATTTCTTCCCCCTTTATGAAAGACTCTTTGCCTGTCATTTTTATTCTTTAATAGTTAATGAATTCTTTGTAATTGCCAGTTTTCTGCCACCTCTTTGTCCCGTGCTGCAAGAGATCTAATCTGTTCAGGGGAAGATAATTGCACAGCTCTTGAGACAGAAGGAAAAAATGGAGAAAAGCAAGCACTGCTCCATCTCACCACTGTTGTGTGCCTCCAGCTGTGAGGCAGAGTTGACAGCGACTTTGCATAGTGAACAGTACAGCAGTCTTTTTGCTTTTTCTTCCTCAGTCTCCACGGAAGGGCATGTGGTGCTGCTAGCGGCTGTTGTGGGGACTTTCTCCACTTTAGAGGTGATCTCAGTTGTCATAACACTGCTCTTCCGGATTTCCACGGTTGTCGTCGTTGATATTGCTGGTGTCCCTGTGGTAACGTCTGTGAGCAAAGAGAGGAGATAGAAGGAAACACACAAAAAGGGGGTTTGACCTTTGGCATTTGCTTGTTTTCATCCTAATGCTGCAACTGCACAGAGAGCCAGGTTGTCCTGGTGATGGTTTGACTAATGGTAACGAACTAAATCTGACCTTGTTCTTTGTATTTTGTGTGGTTACAAAATACAGTACTCCCATGTATCGAAATGAGAAGTATTCTGCCTCCTGCCTTGTGCTAGCACCCAGTAAATACAGAATTCATAAATTGAAAAGACAGGTCATTAAAACTGCACTGTGCAACTGAAAGATAATCCACTAGAAGAGGTTGTGTAATTTACCATTATAATAGTCAGTTAAAATTTATATGCAGCACTTCAGATGCATAAACTGCCATAGCATCACATAATACTTATGCTGATTATGAGTAGCCAAGCTAAAGTTCTACCATTCTGTACTAAAACTAATATTAAAATAATATCTGATAATGATATCTGGTAAAATAAAATGTTAAATTGATGCTATTAGCCCAAACAAATATAAAATTATACATAATGAATAATACACAGTATACATTTATCTATTATTATTAACCATTATTACATAATAACAATAAATAGGAATACTACTAATTAAATATGCAAATTCTATATCCGAGACACAAACACTAATAAGATTTCCATTTTTCATATCAGTGGTATGTTTGGAAAAACTGTAAGCATATTATAAACCTAAACCCATTTGCAAATCTAGTGCTTGCATCTAAGAACTTGTGCTTTTTCTGTAGTTTTCAAATTCAAGAGAGAGAAAATACACAATGATATTGTAGTTTGAATAATGCATAGATGAAATCTGGATATGGCAGTTTCATATGGTAGTTAAGTTCTTAGCAGGATAGAGGACAGCAAGATACAGCAGTGAGCCAGTGGAGAAGACAGCAAGTAAGGGACAAGAAACGGAGTGTAAGGACAGGAGCTGTCCTAGCTTTGCACTGCTGTATTTTGTCATATTAAGTCCTACTGAGCAGCAGTTTCTCCTGTAAGAAATCATAGCTACTTAACTGAGATATCCCTGGAATTGGGTATGTTCCAACATAGCTAATTTTCTTACATACACCCCTTGGTGTTAGTAGTGCTCTACCTGTACTGTGCTTTATTCACTGCAATTTATAATAGGCAAAATAATAATTATTTTGCTGATAGATCTCAGTATGTGCTGTGGTGCAGGAGGGACACAACTGACTGATGCTGCAGAGATGTGTTTCAGATTGTTCAACGACTTCATTACTGAAGAACATACCTAATACCTTAGCATACAATAGCAAACTGGGAACAACCACAAACACAGAGACATGATTCAAAACAATTCTGAGAAACAATCTAGAAAATTAGATATTTTCAGCAAAGACAACTGCAGGAGTCCACACATAGTAGGATTAATCTGATCTATTAAAACAGGATGAAGAATAACAGCCCCAAAACTACTTTTTGAAGACTTGTTTGATTTTGTGTTGTTTTCTATGCTTGTTTATAAGCAAAAGCTTTCAGTAGCAGGTAACAAGATAAACAGAGATCTCTCGTATCATTGCGTTATGAAACAAGTCCCTGCTGTACTGGAAGCCTAAAGTGAAAGCTATATGAAGTATTTTCTTCTCCTCTAATCAGCACTTAAAGGCCCTGTGTCCTGTCTGGGGACTGAGAAATCAAAAATGAAAAATTACCTGTTTTGTTGTTAATCCAGCAGCAATATAAATGACAACTAGCAAGAGGGTGAGGAAGCCAAAACAAATTAGACATTTAGAAAGCACGGACTGTGAACATGGAAGATGAAGGGTAACCATTGAAAATATTTTTTAGATCTGTAGAAGTTAGCTAAAAATAAGAGAACAAACTCTTTTCCATGATCCTTCCTAATAGGACACAGACTATTGGATTACATCAAGAGAGCCTTAGATTAGACATCAGGAAATTTGTTCTAATATTAAAACTTGAGAATAGCCTAACTGCAGAGATCTGGAAATACTGCCTACTGGAGGACTTGAAACTGACTGACCAAATATCTGCAGGAGCAATCAACCCAGGTATGATTCTCTTTCAGTCAGTGGGGATTTGACCCTTCAAGACTTATTAATTTCTGTACATTGTATATTTTGTAGTGTTTGCACATATTTTCCCATTTAATTTTTAAAACCCAAATGTTATTAACAATTATTATTCATAAAACTAAGAAAGCAGAGTTTGTCATGTGAATATTCTACATACTGCCAGGCATTAAAGCATATAGCAAAAATAAGATCCTGCTTAACACCTCATTTTTTTCCTGAGAATGAGTCTGGAGGTGGTTATATCCTGAAAGTACCAGCCATGTCAAATACTGGTGCAGAAAGAACAGTATTACTTGCTGAACATTCTGTTCTTACTTAGTATTTTATTACAGACCAACAATAATGTTTCAAGAAAACCCAACCTGTTTTGAAATATTAAGGTTTTTGTTGGGAAACTGATGAGTAAATGAAGCATTTGTAGAACTGTACACAAAATTCTACATTTAACTAGTCATTCCTTTCCCATCCCAAAGAATCGGAAAGTCAGTATTGGCTTTCTTTCAGTTGGAAGTTGCCACAGTGAAATTATTTTTCTCAAAAGCCCAATCCCAGCAGTACATAACACTGGTCTTAGAACTTCAGTTTCTCCATTTTGGCTCTACCATAGAGTAGTAGGTTCAGCCAATGTACTTTCCCAGTGAAAAAGAAAGGCAGAGGGTTGATGGCACCAGGGAAATGGAAAGACATTAACTTTCTCTCAGGACTGATGGCAAATTTGGTGCTCATTTTAATCTTGCAGGAAATTAGATATGTACATCATATGTAAATCACCATTTAACAGCTTTACAGTGCAAGGGTCAGTATTCTGCCCCAAGCAAGGAAAACCTGAGACAATGAAAACCAACAAAGCCTTAAATAGCTGCAGATTTTATTCAGCTTCAAATATCTGACATCCTTTATCTATGTCATCTATGTCATCTAGTATTTTCCTATGTAATTATTTTAAAGTGAAAAGAAAATGCAATCAATTTTTTTAGTCTTTTTGCAGGTATTTTGAGATACATGTGTGAAAAGCAGCATTGTACATAGAAATTAAACTAAAAATGTTAAACTCTTCATACTCTTCAACTAAAAAAATAATCAAAGTTCAGTGTATATATTCTGCACTTTCAAAAGGTGTCCTGCATAAATACATTATATATTCCACTAATGTGAATGTATTAATGACTCAAAACATGGACAAGAAAAGCCACCACAGATTTAAAGCTGCTTCTCCTCATATAAACTTTAGAATTATCTGCAGGAATTAAGAGAAAACATTCTAATAGCTATCAATTAAGCTTACAAAGAGGAAACTCAAATCCTCTTCTCACCAGAAATTGTAACCTAACCAGCATGAGTCTCTTCAAATACATTACAGTATTGCTGCCTGTACACATTTCAGTGCCCTAAATACAGGGCACAGAATTAAAGGTATAAAGGATTAAAAAAACCACAACCCATAAACTGAGTCAACAACAAAACCAGCAAAAGAAATGAGTAGGAAGGCATTTGAATTGATGCCTTGAAGACTGAATCAGCATTTTTTAACATTATATTATGACAGTGCTTTAAGAACTATTTCAATAATAAATGATCTAAAATCAAGCTGGGAATTCAGTCACAGTCAAAGGGAAGATTTGGTTTTGGTCACGCAGGCTTGCAGCACTGTGCTATTTTCATACCAGTGGCCTGCAGCAAATATTCATTATTGCAACTGCCACTGCTTGGCTTTGGCATAAAAGTCGATTGCTAATATTGTATGGAACTGGACTCCAGCAGCAAAAGAAGGGAACACTTCAGGATTCAAAATAATCCGTTTGTATTTCTGGTCTTAATATAGCCACAGAATAAAAATAATAAATAAATACTGTTAAGATCTAATATTGGTCACTGGCAAAATCAAAGAAATATTTTAACAAGACAAAGCCAAATGAAAAACGTTCTGTGAGAACTGACTCCTTTGGGTACTATAGATACCACAGTTCAAGTATAAAACTGAAAGTGCGTGGTTAAGGTCCTCCTAAATAAGCAAGATTAATTTTATATCCCAGCTACAGGACTCACGTATTTTCTTTATGTTGAAGAAACAGAAAATTACAACTCATGTTTTCCTTCTATGTGAAGGTTTTACTCATCAGTTCCTGCTACTATGTGTCAGAATTTCTTATCCTGAAACCATAAATAGACCCATAGACAGAAAAGTGATCTGACTTCAAAGAAATAACAACTATTTATCAATGTGGTTTTAATTCCACAATCTCTAATGGCATGCATTTAAAAATATCTGATTTAGCACATACCCACACATTCTGGTCTCATTTAAATCAAACTCTGCCTTTGAAATAAAAAGATTGAGCATTTGGCCCATAATGCTGTACAGGAAAAAAGAAAAAAAACAACAAACAAGTCATAGAACCCCAACTCAAACAACTCACCTCCTGCACAAACTAGAAAGCATGTTCTTTTTCATAACAAAGAAAACTCGATATGAAGTACTTCATTATACTATAAAATGTCTTCATATTGCAAATCCTCTTCTCACCAGAACTTCCGACACACTTGTAACAAACCTCCATCACGTAACAGAATGCCCCATACGGGTGCTTGAAACTGGTGTGTCCAAAAGACACTTGGCATATTATTTTACTGCCTGCTAAGAACAGGGTCCTTAGTTTCCTTGGGCTGCTTTGAAAATCCCATTTTCCATATCCCGTCCGGTAATTACATTTGAAGATAAGATGTAATTTCTTTTGAATCTATAAATACAACAGTGGAGTACATAAAAAGCAAAGTAGCATCCCCAAAACAACTGCAACTGATTTGTTTTTTTTTTTTTTGTTGTTGTTTGTTTGTTTGTTTTGGTTTTTGTTTTGTTTTCTTTTTTTTTTAGTGCTTGGCTGACTTTCTGTACTTACATGCTAAAACATAAGCATGTGGACTAGCACACTGGCTGGCTCTGGCTCTTAAAGAAAATACTTTGAGAATCTTTGACTCAAATGTATCAACTCCTCCTCCTTTATATGCACAGAATACAAACTTGCATATTTTGTGGTTATTGGATATTTAGCCCATTACAATATATAGCACAGAAAACTCTCCCAGTATCATATTATGAAAATTCCAGTCATTAAGACTTTGTATTATATTCAAAGCCTGGATTCAACCTATTTTTTTATAGATACATACTTCCCAGAATGGATTATCTTTTACTTGGAGAGTCAGAAGTATATTTTTAGAATTTGGGAGGATCCATGGAAATTTTCTGCAAGAAAAATCTACTTGCAACAATATGGTTTGGAGAGTTAAATATCATATATACAGGCTTTTTGGTATAAAGGATTAAAGTACCTGACCAACAGTTTACTTAATGATAAGACTTCCTTCAGTGATGACATGAAATATTGGAAATCTTGGTATTTACCTGATCTTTTATAGGATGGGTACTGATTAACAGGCTACAATGGAAGAGTCAAGAGCTCTGAAGTAATAAATAAAGTTATGTATGACCAAACAGAAACAGACTTTGGAAACTTACATGCTGCCTTTTCTGATCTTCAAACACCAGCCATTCGCCTGTTTTCTCTCTCTTCCCCTGTCACTACCCTGTCTCTTCAGTCACTTTTTATTCTCAAGTTCCTTGTCACTGTGCCTTGTCTAGGTATCCATCAAGATAGCTTTTGATATCCATAAAGTGAAAGGCTGAGGTATAGCCCAAACTTTTGCTCTAATGTACAGAACAAGCACTACTGGGAAACTGAAGGACTGCAAACTTTCCAGGACCAGCATGAAAGTAAAATACCATGAATTTTCTTGGTTCATAACTGGAGAAGCAATAACCTCAGTATTTTGACCAGTCTTTTTAACGCTTAAATAAATTACATTACACACTTATCACTCAGAAATAAAGGATGAAAAAACAAGCAGTTCCACAACAAGTGTCTTTATACCATGCTTCCTGGTGACACACCTTAGTGGTGACCTGATGGGAGTGAGACAGAAAATGGGATGCTTGGTGACAAAAAGTGTCCATAGAGAGAGTGAGAGTGAAGAGAAAGTAGCAAACTTCACATATTTTTGCTCTGCAGATTTTTTTCCCAGTTAAGCTCAATTCTGCCAAATCCTAAAATGACCTTCTTCATTAATTAGCAGTACACAATTTTCTAATGAAATTACACCTCATTTTTACTAGCAGTTCCCTTGGTTTAAGGCACAGTTCATTAATCCTGAACAGGATGAACTGCAGAGAGATGACTGCATTCCTGTTGAGGTTAATTGAACAGAGCTGGCAGCAACAGCAACAGCTGGGGGTACAAGACCTGTGGAAAGGGAAGGCGGAAGGTAGGGAAATGTCACACTGCGTCTGAGTTTTGGGTTCTCAGGCTAATGTAGCTGACAAAAATATGACTGGAAGGAAAGGAGATGATGAGGAGAAACCATTTATTTTTCAAGTTATTTTAAGCAACTCTTAGTGACAGCTGTGTTTGGGTACTGAGCTGTCCTTTCTACTATATAGATTTCTCCTCAGCCAAGCAGAAGTAAAATAGCTTTCATCAGCTACGAGTGAGAGTCCCCACACAAGGAGCTGCAGGAGAAGAACAGGTCACTGGCTGTAGCTACTCTTGCCATCTAATTAGTAAGACTTGTGTTGTGAAAAATTGAATTTGAAACCAGGACAAAGTGTTTGTTTAAAGGGTGAAGCTCACAGTCAAGTGCAAAGAGGATTTTGCAGACTATGGTCTCAGCGGCCCTACTAAACTAATACATTTTCTATTTTGACTCTAACTTAAAGGAGGGTGCTGGATTCCATTTCGATAGTTAAATTTTTGTTTTGGATGCTGCGATGTAAAAAACTGCTTTTAAGATAAGGAAGAAAAGATGAACATTGGGGTTTGATCACATATATAGAAGGAAAGCTGGATTGTCCTATACATAGGTGTCTCATGCCTGGCAACACCAAAGGCTATGCTGGCAAACTGCCACCAGTTTTACATCTGCACCTGCTTTGATAGGCATTTCCCAACTTTCAAGTGAAACACAATCAAAAATGTATCTGTAATTCACCCTAATGCATGAGCAGGAACAATGCATCAGGGGCGTTTACCGTGGATAGAAAACCAAAGAATAGAAAATGAGTCCTTAAAAGCTTATAGCCCACTAAAGAAAAAGTCTCTGTAAAATATACTAGATCAAAATGAATTTGCCTTGAATGTACCTTTCAGCAGCATGGAGGCTAACACGTGCACAACAGTCCCAACCTGTATTATTAAACTCTCTTATCCTCCAAAACAGGCCAGCTGCATATGAACTGCCTGTTGCTCTTTGGCTCATACTGAACTCCAGAGTATGCTCAGGGCTATCTGGGAGGTTCAACTTTGGCCAGAAGTCATCCAAAGACAGCCCTAGTAGTGGAAATGAATGGATGATTGCATTCCTGTGTCCAGGAATATCGTTGCCGCTGTGTGAATCACTAGTGTAGGCAGTCCAAAATATTACTTAAAAATAGGCCCTGCCTCACCACCAAGGTCTAGGTAACTGAATTGTATGTAGTCAGCACTGGAAGCAGTAATTCCCCAAGGAGAATTCAGGGAGCAACTTTTGTCTGTCACTGATAGTAATGGCTTTAAAAGAATACTTCGTCACCCAAACACCCATTAAGTCTTTGACACAAGCCACATACCTAGAAGAATGAATTGCCCTTACCAAGGCTAGTACTTAACTGATTCAGTCAGTCTCTGCCTACTACTCCTGCTGCCCCCACATTCCTACTCCGATATGGGAAAAGAAGCAGCAGCCAGCCTGTTCTGTTTCAGCTGCAGTGCTGGAAGTGTGCTTTGAAAGGGGCTCTCCTCCTTATACTCCTTTCTGTTTAACAGAGAAATAGAGCAGACATGGTCCAGGGTATACACTACTGGAGACTGAGAAGTATTTTTCACAGAACAAGCAGGCTGGCAAAGCCTATTTAAAACTTAATTTCAAAACCAGTACACTGTGGAATCTTTCCCCCAGCAATCTGCCACCAAAAACAAAGGAGTGCTGAGAAGTATTATTCACTGGCAGAAGGCGAGAAAATACATTGCTTTCATTAATCAAATGGAACAAGGAAAGAATGAGTGAACTTCACTGCAGATTGCATAGGAACACTCTCCATTTTAAGTAGGTAGTTGTTTTTTTTCCATTATAAGCAAGCTGAATGTGTTCTTTAAAAACTCAAAGTTTCAAAATAAATTTATAGTCCTAGAGCCTAGAAATAAATTAGAACAACTGGAATCCAACTTAGAATTTCAGAGAACTCTGACTTCTGGCCACTCCCACAAGTGTAATACCTCATGGCATTCTTCTGTCTTAATTCCATTAATAATTCAAACTATACCCTTTACAGCAGCTAACTTCCTTTACTAGAGAGCATTGCTTTTGGCAATGAACTGATGTTGTGTCTAATACAGGAATTTCCAGAAGCTGTTCTAGCATCTGTTGTAACTGTGTAACTTTTTTCAGTTTAGTTAAGGCATTCTCTACAACCACACTCTTCCGTAAGTAGTTGAGACACCAAACACCCAAATTTTGGAGGAACAAATTTCACAAGGAACTGATGAGAGAACAGGAGATGGTAGTGTTATTAACCTTAATCATTAAATAAAGGACATTCAGCTATTTAGATTTCTAGTAGTCCTCTTCAGTACAATGCTTTTACAGGGGTTTCTTCCTTGGAATTTTTCCAAGTGGGTGCCAGTGAAAGGAAATCTGCAATTTCTAGAATCTGTGAAAGCATCTATTACTACTCACAGCTGCAGTTACTATGACCATCTATTTAAGTTGCTTTTACATCTCCAGCAGGGTCCATAACCTAAAATAAATGTTTCTACAACTACTTACATGCCCTCTACTCCTTCCCCTCTCCAACCCATCACAGGTTGCTTCTAGGCTGAAACAAAGGGCTTATGAAACACCCTGTGTCATCATTACAACTAAAGGCATTGAATGATGTTTACAGAGTTGTGCAGACAATCCAGATCAACAATTTCTAAATAACTTGCAGTCATCACAGTTCTTTGCATGGTTTACAGTTTTGTCTTGCTTTTTCAAATTCTTTTTTTAAATAAAAGAATTATTTTGTGCAACACTAGCAGTCTCTGTTGGCTATCACGTGTCAGTCTTCTACCTTCAGGCAGCCTAAAACCAACTATTAGTCTAATTATGTTAGTTGGCAGAAAAAAACAAGTAGAGCACAGTGGATGCACTTTAGATGGGTAGATGGCCCTGGAATTAGGCAAAGAGCAAGAGAAACCTGCCTGCTTCATTAATTTAGTAAATTCCCTCTCATCAAATTTTCTCTTTGTCGGAAGAATTTGAAACAACTGCTTTTGTCTCTTCCAGTGGCATTCCCTGGCGTCATACACATATCCAGCAGAGAGGTTATCAATGCTTTGGTTTTTATGCAAAATGGAAGAAGTGATGCCTTCCTAGCCCAAAGCTGCTCTGGTGAATCATATAAAGTCTTTTGCACACAAGTAACAGTGCAAATCACAAATGTATGTCATAATGGTACCAAACATAGATACTCAGAGTTTCAAAGCTTATGGAATCAAATATATTATTTGATTCAACCAATTACACATAAAACAATGATGGGGTTGCATTTTAAGACACAAAGCTAGCAGAAGAGACCTTAATAAGGAAAGACTTAGTTTGCAGTGACAGAAACAGAAAGCAATGGCATACTAATGAAAGCATCAAAATGGCAGCCCAAGACTAGCTTCAGCAAACATATGCAGGTTGCTGGATGAGGCATTTAATTCTTCCTATGCTTTGGCCTTTTTTTATACATTTGCTTGTAAGGCTGACATTAAAGGCTGATGTTATCTGGAAAGCTAAAAGTGATACGTGCTAATACTGATAGTGACATAGTTAATCTGTTGTATTGTTTGGCCAGTACTTGCAAAGACAAAAGTTCTGTCATGTTGAGGAAATGCTACATTTTAAGTGGTGTGATTCTTAGGCAGTTAGTCACGGACAATCTGTTCAGATGAAATGTCATGGAGGTACATTTAAAGAAAACAGCCTTGTACAACAGGAGTAGGGCTGCTAATAAATACAAACTGTTTGTGCTAGTTCTGTAATAGTCGGTCTTTTCACATTCTGTTTTCCAGTAGGGGAGGATATTAATGAGCATAATTACAGTTTTTTATCAATTTCTTTGGTAAACCCAAATTGTTATTCTCTACATGTGCCACATTTTCCTTTGTATGCTATTCTTCCCCTAATAACGCAATACAGTAGCAACAGAAGTGGTTACAGCTTCCCTTCTAAATGTAGATGCAAATACTACACCACTTACAAGATCATACCCTAGCTCACTCTGTATTTGTTTTTTTTCTTTTCTTCTACATGACAGTTATTCAGACATGACTGGATGTGGCATCATTCAGACCCAGCTTTCAGTCTTAAAAAACAGGAAGAAAGAAAATAAAAGTTCTCTTTAGAAGCATAATATACTTTACTACTTGTTCCTTAGTTTTCATTCTGTCATATCTCTCTTCCATGTACACTATAACAGAGAAAAATATATGAGTAATAGTCCATGAAAACAGCAACACAAGCACAAATATTTGAAAGTTGCTCTCATTTGTAGGTATTTTATGAATAACTGAATTTTTCATATTCATGTTTCCACAGTGCCTAGGTGAATAAGTGAAATTTGCATACCTCAACAGCCATTCAGCCATCTAAGTATTTTTTACATAAAAATGCAAGTACAAAGTAGCACACATTTGCAAAAATCAGATCACCAGTCCAAAAGCCACACCTTTACTCAGCTTAGCATCACTTAGGATCACTTTTCATCACACAGCATTTTAGAAAACAAAGGTTGTGCACAACTCTTCTGAAACAAAACTTAAAATACGCAGTTTCTGAAACAGCAATACACACTTTGTAATGCAGGTTTTGGCCTTTTAGAGAATGTTAGTGATTTTATTTATAAAACCTGGAAATGATTAATTCTTAGTATAAAGAATTTGGCCAACACTTGCACAGACAGTTTCCCTACATAATGCTTATCCATTAGCCGCTTGGCTGGTTGGTAGAGAGATGATTAGCTCTCCTTCAGTAAAACTGCGTCAGTTGTGACCTTATAAGCCAATTGATTATAGTGATACTTTAGCTACAGTCTTGGAAGATATACTTATATAGATTTTTAAAATTTATTTTGGTGAGTGGAAGAGAAAGACTGTAAATTGACCAAAAAATACTGGTTCCTCCTTCCCAACGCCTCTCAACTGGAGATCAAGTGACACTATGGATCATTAGATGTCTCGATCCATGACCATGAGAAAAATGAATGCACTTGTAAAACTGTAAGATTTGTTTTTGTGAGATGAAAAAGAAGATACAAAAAATGCCCAAAGCATCAAATCTCAGCTTCCGCTCCCATGAAACCTATAGCAAAAACTGTAAGTCAGTCATAAACATCACAACTCAGAGATGAGAAGCAGTGCTCCAAAACTATGTTTTTATAAACTTGTTCTTATAGCTTTCAGACATTCTTGTAAGAGATTAAGGTGAAGTTCCTATAGGTAAGCAGTGCAATAATCTAAACACAATTCACATCAAAGCAAAACCCTTCATTCCTTTTATCCTTAGTCTACACTTGACAGTAGAGATGATACTCCAACACTTCAAATGCTACAGCATTCAGTAGAAGATGTAGCTTTGAGATGGTGAAAGAACTCTTAGAAATAAAGTGTAAAGAAGACTACCCATGGTGAGGCTAAAAATTCGAGTTAGAGTGGGACCACCATTAGCTATGAGAGCAAAGTATTCAGTGCTTATTAACTATAAGCAGACCTCAAATATATGACTGTTTTTTACACCCTCACATTTTCGGGCTATATTTTAAGTTGCAAACCCATAGCACTTACAAAGACAGCTTTAAACCAAGTAAAGGTAGAAAAGTCAAAACAGAGTGCTTAAAAGCAAGCAACCAAGATGACTTCCTCTGTATTTTTCCTTCTTTTTAACTGGAATTTTCAAGTTTTGTTTTGTTTTGTTTTTTTCCTTCTTTTTAAGGGAAGTAAATTATAGTGGTTTTGTTTGGTTTTTTTTTTTTTTTTTTTTTTTTTCTTTTTTTTTTTTTTTTTTTTTCCCTTTATTTTTTTTTTTTTT
>NDXB01012233.1:2914-19085 GCA_002631895.1 Agapornis roseicollis | reverse complement strand
TCTTTTTTAGGGAATTAAATTTTATTTGTTTTTTTTTTTTTTTTTTTTTTTTTGTTTTGTTTCCTTTATTTGTTTTCTTTTTTCCCCCATAATACTCGTTATATATTTTTGTGTGCCCTTTTATGTCTTGTCTGTCTACTTTTCTACTTGTTGGAAAAGTCAATAAAAAGCCTCATATAATAAGCAGCAAGCAACCACTTAAAATCCATTTACTGTTCCTTTTAGTATGTAATCATTAACATTGTCTTCATCAGGCTATGACCTCTTATACTTCATTGACATCAGGACTTAGCGATGCCATAAAGATGAACTGGATTAAAATGCCTCCTAATCTTTGTTCTTTTGGGATCTAAAGACATAGTACACAACAACTGACATTTCAGCCCCATATTAGGTAAGTTTGTGGTTGCACATGAGACTGGCACTATTTAGGTATTATGTCAGAGAAATTGCTCGGCTTTGGAAAAACTGTGTATACTGATTTCAACCTTCAAATTTCTTCTGTTGCATGGTTTGCCTCTCAGTTTACATTTCTAGGTTAATTGCAACCACATAAGCAAGGCTTGTGTATGGATCATTTCCCTCTGAAGAAACAGACATACCTTTAAAACATTCAGTGGATGAACCTGAGAATTAGCAAGCATTTTTTTTTCTAATGCATTAGTTATAACTTAGTCAACTGATCAATGTATCTCTCTGCAGACTTAAGTTTTTCACTAATTCTACAAATAAATATGACTGGATTGGAAAGTATCCATGCCTAGTAACATCATTCTTTTTGTGACTTCAGGCTGCAACAGCTGTTTCAAATGTCAGCAGATAGGGTAGAATTAAAAAGGATAGACAATGTGGACAGGGGAATTGCAGATCTAACCTATCTGTGCCTAATACCAAGAAATCTGCAGATGGATAGCTGATTATCAAGTCTTTCTTCCAAATTTATTAATACTTTTAATCAGTCCAAATGTGCAGCTGCTGTAGTACCAAATGAGATGAGTCCAATGAAGATCTCTTTACTCTATGAGGATACTGAAAAAATGCCATATAAAAATTGATAACCCAGGGAAAACAAGTTTTAGCAAAATATTATGATAATCAGTGGGGTTGTTTTTTTTTTTTGTTTGTTTGTTTTGTTTTTTTTAATCTTTGAAATTAAGCCTGTTAGGTTTTATAGAGCACACCCATCTAGGATATTTCCTTCAAAGATATAGCTTATAAATAAGACTCTGGGTTTCTCATTGCATTACACATAGGTGAAGGTCTCTTGTGAGCGGATTACACTGTATCTCTGACTACCGAGTTATTCTTTGCAACATTTTCTGACCTAAAATATTCCTTAATTCTTATCAACAGTAACCACTAAAACCAGCAAAGTACTTTGTATAATCTCACTTTTGCTGATTTTCATTACTGCAGCATTTCTGCTAAGTTTGCAACTGGTACTACTGGTCTAAGATATGACATAATCAAGTCCTCCCCAAAGCAATCACTAGGAGTGATGAAACTCCCCAGTCACTATGGGCTGAATTTGCAGAAGCAGAGTCCTGGTTACCCTGCTTGTTTGTTCAAATCCAGGTTGAGACCACAAATCAGGATTTTTCTGTATGTAGCACCAAAAATGGTACCAGATAAATAGTTCTTGCAACAATAAATGGAAAATTTTCAAAAACATCCCTTCTACAAAAATAGTGTGTTCTTATCTTTCACATATTCTTGTATGTCAAGTTATAATTACTAGAACTAACCAGCTGAATTTAAGGGAAGATGACAACACCTTTAGGCCTAAATTGTGACCTACTTTTTCTTAAATATAATTTCTCATACCTGGTAGCAAAGTCCATGTAGTTCTTTATATGTGTTTTTTCCAAAACAAATGCTTCAATGATGTTTTTTCTAAAAAAAGAAAATAAATAATGCCAGCATCCATACAATAAAAAAACCAATCTGCATGCACGATGGAGGGGAACAAATGGTAAATATTTTTTGCTGTTTCTAGCTTCCTAGAGGTAATGTTTGCATCAGAAACAGTAAATCAAATGAGTTTGGCAATTATGAAAAATATCTCAGCAATGTTCTTATAAACTGGAAACATACTCAGCTCAAAAGTTTGTATACTCAGCTTTTAAATATTTTCCATTAATCTTGTCTATATATATATATATATATATACTGCCTTTTNTTTTCCAAGAACTATTAAATGAAGGTTCCATTTAACAGCCTTGTTTAAGGTTCAGGCTGGGACTCAAGCCTGGAAATACATCTACTTTAAAGTCTCTGTAGCATAGAGACATCTTTTATTTATATTTTTTTATATATATACTTCTTTTTTTTTTTTTTTTTCCATTTGAACCTTAAGGCTTTTAATACCTCTTCCTTCCAGATTTTCTTCTTTTTCCCCAGCCCAAGAGCTCAGTAATTCACAGGCTGCTGCTTTATGACCAAAGTCTTGCACTATACTGGCTTATACCACCAGTATCAGCAGCTGCTGTTAAATCACCTGTCAAATTTGCAAAATTCTCACTCAATTTACCCTGAATGTCAGACTTGCACTTTTTCATCCATGTTTCTGTTCATGTCATTTACACAAGGGTTCTGCAGGGACCAATGGATGACTAGCTTGAGCTTTATGCACAGATGATCCTTTAATACCAACTGCCTCTCTACTAGGAAGTGGAAAACAGAGCAAATTTCAAGTGTAGGTTGATGTTTTACATACTGGGTTGCATGAACCAATAATTCATCTATGAAGAAGACAGTTTTGCATCTGGAATATCAACCTGGAAAACCAACAGTCCAACCTATTGTGCAGGTATCTTAAAAATTCATTAATTACTGTGCAATATACTTATCCATTTTGGAAACAATTTTATCACTTTGTGTATGTGGAACATAAATTGGCTTGCATATGCAATATGCTGATTTCTATGAAAACTCATTCATTTATTATCAGATAACGATAATAAAACCCTGCAAATAGTGCTTACAGAATTATAGCCCAAAGTGACAGTCTCCTACTCCATCTTCTACATCTTCTACTCCAGACCAAAATGTCTAGAGAGTCAATGAGATCTTACAAAAATTATTTTTCTGGAAGTTATGGCAGTTACATGAGATCTCTTACAATTCTGGAACAAAATTCTACAATAACAGAGGTACAGGAATGTAAGGGATGCCTTGGGTCAAAGTTATTTTTCATCCAGATGACAAGAAGAATTGCATAATCACTCCTGTATCACATAATGTTACTCTTGGATGCATGGCATTAACTGGAGATGGAAAACCCTTCAGCATTTCATCAGTTCTTCCTCCTCCTTTATGTAAACATGACTGGATTGAAATCCAGATCTGCCAGACCTAATAAATTCAAAGAAATTCAAGGTGAAAAGCCCCAGGTTTCATCTAGAATTACTCCTATGAGTCCCAAACATAAATCTTACAGAGTTCACAGAAAAAAGATTGATTAGCTACAATTTCGCTTTAGTAAATCCCTATCACTAAGAGCTCTATAGGTCCTCAGCATTTAATTGTATTTTTATGCTTGCTCACTCCAGCTGCACAGTTGCAGTATTTTATATACAATGAAATACTTATATGTGCACACGCACACACACCACAATGCTTTTATATTAAGGAAGAATCTTTATCACCTCTCCAGTTCATTTTGTTGTGCAAGGAAGACAGTTTTCAGCCACTGACAGTGATTTTCACCTCCTGTTAAGGTGCACTTTTAGCATTTTGAACACATACGATGTTGATTTTAAAATGTCTGTAATAAAATGTGCTAGTAATTAGTATATAGTAGCTCCATTTGTGAATCTCTCTGTCAAGGACACACCTCGCTGCTTACTCTGTGAAATACTAAATTGTTTCCCTTGTTTACCTCCATGAAGAAAATACTATTTTGTTGCTGTTTTAAACAACTACATTGTTGCCTGGTTTTATATGAATGGATTAGTTACCTGACTTTCTCTCTGAATCACTACTTTATTTTGAGCACTCCTTTCCACATACATGACAGTAAAAGTTAACCTTTCTACATTTGCATATCTCTGAACTTTTAACCAAATTTAGGACAAAGTTTCAAACTGTTGTAACAGTAGCAGTAGTAATACCAGCAATATTTGACTCATGATTTTTCAGAATGAAGTGTTGACCATGGTCTTGTAAACCACTGCCTTGACAAAAATAGCACACAGGTATGGCACAATTTGGAACGTCAGCTTCTTTCTGCACCAGGCATTGAAAAAAGTGGTTTGGTTTTTCTTTTTCCAGTGCTGCAGAGCTGGCGGGCCACTTCAGCATTCAGTGACAGGGGATCTCCTAGCATATTTTAAACGATATACTGAACTCCGAGCTTCTTGACAGAGATGTGTAGAGCCCACTTTCTGTAAGGTTTTCTTTTTTTTTTGGTTTAATTTTTAAGAGTTGGCAGGCAATATGAAGATTTCTTATGGATGAAGTACAGCGTATGGGTTCTGCCACTGTACCTACACCCAAAGTATGAGGTCTGAATAAAAACTTCTAAGGCTTTTTCACTCATTGACTTTCCCAGCAAGTATACATGATACAATCAGAATGATTAAAATAGTAATATGCAGCGTAAGGGAAAAAGAATATAAACCATTGTTCTAACAGGTTTAGACCTTAATTTGCACAAGTAATTTATACTACCAAGCCCGGGTCCAAATCTTTGTAGGTTTTATGCTGTCACCTGAGAATATTAAGAACATGTGGATGGAGGTGTGCTGTGAGAGTATATAAGAAAAAATCTGAAAGGCTATTTAAGAGAAGCAGGGTTTATGGAGATTTTAAGAAGCAAAAGATATGGCGGTTAGCTAGCACATGTGAAGAGACAGCTGTTCCAAGAATAGAAGTTAAATGAAAAAGCAGATACCAAACCGGCATGGAACAAGACCAAGAAATCTAGAAAGCAGTCTGCACAGAAGCTCAGAGCTGTGAGTGTTCAACAGGCAAGGAAACAAAGACTAGAGAACAATTTTCTCTTTTTGATGGAAAGCTTTTGATCACAGGCTTAAAAAATACATACATTTGTATGATAGAAGATGTTTGCATCACATGTTTATCTTCACTGTTCAGGGAAGGAATATTGCACACTGGCAGAGTCAAAAATGCTGCTCACTATTGTGTCCACTGACAAATACAAAATACAAGAACTCCATTTTGAAAAATGTAAGATTGCCACAAAGTTAAAAAATAAAACCCTCTCCCAATCCTCTCCTCTATGTTCATGAGTTTCAAACACAGAAGGTATCATAAGTCACATCTTCACTTCCTTTTTAAGCAATATTCAGACATAGTACAATGTTCTTGGATGACTTGATACTAACATGTATTTCATGTACTGTCAGAATGATCTGTCTGACAAGGAAGATATCAGCATCATTAACAACCTTCACCTATGAATATACAAACATTTTTCTATAAAGAATTTTTATGGATAATATGAAGAAGTTGGTAAATATTTGAGTATCAGGTACAGCATGATAGTTTCTTTCACAATTCAACACACATTTGCAAATTCACCCAGAAATATGCCTACCATAATTTTGGAACACTTTCTTTTTTTGTTTTTTAATTTGATTCTCAGATGATAATTTGAATTACTTAGACAAAATAACAGGTGTTTCATGAAAAAAATGAGCAAAACATTTTCTGTCAGATAAATGCTGTAAAGTTCACATGGAATTGGTCTATCACAGTTTTAGAAACTTCCGTCCTGCATCAGTACCAAATAAAAGAAAAGTCAGAAGTGGTTTGTGGTCTATAAATATGTTTCTCAGATGTCTGAAGGTAGCATAAAAACCAGTCATTAATGGATCATTAAAAAAACCTAGAAGGTCTTTGATGGTAGCAACCACCTGAAACAATTTTCCTCCAGATTACATTTCTTCCTCACTGAATACATAAATTATTCTATCTAGACACCAAATTTGGCTTAATCACCAGTTCTTATCTCAAGTACTGATTCTTCTCTGCTTAGGACAGGGGAAAACTTACTCTTTTGTTACTCAAGAAGCAACCTAATGGACTTGTTGACACAGATTTAATGCACTGAAAGAGAAAATATGACTCCCTGATTAGCCATAAAGAAAATTTAAAACATTTTGGAATGCAATCCAGAATATTTAAATAGTATCTTAATTGCAGAAAACTGCAGAATTGAAATTATTCACATAATTACAATTCAGATTTTAACAAGTGAAAACTGCTGACAAATTTTGTTAATTTAGTCACACAAATAGAATTTGGCAATCCAGAGAAATGGGCTACTTTTTTGTTTAAAGTATTCAATTTTGAAATTAGGTGAAAATAATATCAACTTACGTAAAAGGACCACATGCAGTTTACCTAAGCAAGGACTATCAAAATACTGCAATGTTATTTCTTTAAATGAGTAGGACAGGTTTAATTAATACTCAAAGTATGTTTCTGACAAAGCAATTCAGTAGGTTTTTTAATTCAGCAAACAAGTTATATTTACCTTGGGAAGGAAAAGATTAAGAATTATTCCAAGGTGGTTAGAAACCCTGAAAATAAAATTCCAATTAAAATTGACAAATACAGAGCTGCATATTGCACATGATCTTTCATAACTTATTCTGTCATCACACTCATGGGGTAGATGTCACAGAACCTTTACAAAGGAAGTAGAAAGCAAACAAAAATGTACAAATTTTTAAACAGATCTTGTTGGCAACACAAAGCTGATTTTGGTGTTTGATTTAGTTGTTTTTGCTTCAGTTTCCTTTGTTTTAATCTATCAATAAATTACTATCTCTGATTTAGATATTCTAGTATCTTTTGGTAAGAAAGTTGTCCAACTGAAACCTTTACCTCTTCTCAGGCATGCAGCCTCAGATGCTCTCTCCACTTCCAGCTTAATGGATAACAGATGTCAAGCTCTTCTCCACAAGTGCTACTCTTAAAATAGTGGCAGTGCTTCTCCTCCAGACCCAGTAAAGAGATTTCATGGATCATTCGAGAACATTATAAACAATGGTTTGCACATGCTGACTTGCTTCTTATTGAATATATTCAAAACCCCTATGAACAGCAGCCTTTTCACTCCAATACATTTACATAAATCATACTCTGAGGCTCATTACAGTCTCACACATATCTTGACAGGAGAACATAAACTAATCAGTGTTCAAGGAGATTTAGAGAACACTAATAATAAAGAACATGCCAAACACATACTTGGAGCACATGCTTTTACTGGAGGTGATAGGGGCTGACAAGGATAGCATGTCTTTTTTTTTTTTATACCAGGAATACCTGTTACCTTCATCTTCTGGCAAAATTATTTTAACTTCAGAACCAAGTAACAACTTTCCATTACAGGATCAACCTATCTGTATTAGTGATTGACTGAAGAGACCAAGCTAACTCTAATTGCTCTCATCTAAACTCAGCATTGCATGAGATGCCATTTAGCCTGCATTACCCACACATGGGTATTCCAATCACTTACAGGGAAGTAAAGACATTCATTATTTCTCTGCACTTTTGAATGAGTGGTCAGATATTACACTGAACTGCCAGTGGGTCTGGAATCAAACTGGCTCAATTTAAAATAAAAAAAGCATTTAACTCCTGCACGTGTGTTAAAATATGTCTTACTGGGCACAGGCTTTTGATGATGCATGTACTTAAAATGTTAATCTGGCCAGAATAATGTGGCCATGTTCTTAGCCTAGAAGCGTTTGATTGAACATTGCACTTTCCAGTAATCATGAATTACTGACTGGGAAAGAACTGCCCAGAATTTGCTTTCTTTCATCAGAACAGTCATGGCCAAGGAGGCCGAAACTCAGAAGCTAAAACAATTTATATAGACTTCTTATAGGCTAATACAGGTAAAGTAAAAGAATATATAAAAATAAAGATGTCCATGAATCAAGAGAGTTTCTTATTAAAAATACTTCTAAAAAAAAATGACAGTTTCCTACAGAAGTATGTGAAATATTCATTTTTATTACCTGCCCATACTACACCTGCTCCCACAATAATACATATAGTATTGCAGAATCGTTCCTATAATTTTAAAACAAAGTACCATCTATTCAGTGTGAAGAGATTTATAATACCTGTCCTAGACTAAAATGAGACTGTCTCGACAAGCATATCAAACCCAAACTATGTTTTAAACCTTCTGAAGTAACCTGGGTTGCCTGAAAGATTTACACAGTTCTGATATTATCTTATATTCCCAGTGGGATGCATATCACAGCTGGAGGATCAGCCAGAATTTAGGCTCTATGGGTTTTTCCATGAGGTCCTTACATTTTAGGGGTCTGAGGTGACAAACATGCCCTAATACATATAACTAAAGAAAAAGTTAAAGAATATACACTTTAAATGAAAATAAAATTATTTAAATATTTATTTTGCTGCAAATGACTACACTGAGCGTATTACAAGTACATAACTAAATGAAAATGAATCCAATTATTAAATATAACAAAAAAATTCTCTCTATCTGTGTATATAGAATTAAATTCTGTATCAGCTGTTTCACAGTCTGAAATAATAAAAGGAGAACAATGAACAGAATGCTTTATTTTTGTAACTAGATGATTTTTATGGAAGACTTACCACTAATTCCCATGAACGTTTCACTGCAGAGTCAGCTATCATTCTGTCAAAATCACATCTATCATATTCTTTCCTTTCCACCACCAAAAACACCTGCTCTAAGTTCAGACAGCCTTCAGACATCTCTATGGAAGACATCCATTCTACTTTACTGGATGCACACTCCACAGTTGTGCTAGCAAACAGCCCTATTGACTACATATATGCTGTTCCTTCAATTTACACATTGCCAGAGATGTACTGCATGCTGTATGTGAAATCTGCTTTCCATTCAAACTATGCAAATGAAAGATAATATCAATATTGAAAGAGAGCAAAGAGTGAGGGGGCAAAATGGTCAACACATAAATATTTTCTTGACAAACTCTTCCAAAATTTCCTTTTGTTTGGTGTTTGACTGGGTGAACTATTTAGCTCTCAGCTTGCTATTACAAACTAGACCTTTGACAGTTTAAACCATTTGGTAATGAACATAAAAGTTAATCCCTTCTTGTAATGTTGTTCATCAGCAACATACAACTGCTTGCAGCAGGTAGCAGGTCTGCCACGCAGCAGTAATTTCAGAGTGCCGTTTTGGTCAATGACAGAAGAGCCCCCCTACAGATATTAAGGATTCAGGTGGCGGAGCCCTCTAGAAGGAAGGGACTATGTGCAGTGCAATTGCTGCACCGTAAATCAGCCAGTGCTGCTCTGCATGAGCCCTCTGGTAATGTGATGCAGTTGGGTTTTGCTACCTCACTGAGAAGCACAAGTGAGAATTTCAACATAAATATTTTCAGGTGGGAAAAACGGCACTCCCCAACATGTCCATTTTGACAGGTGAGAGACTTAATGAACATCTCTTACTCATTAAATTTTCTTTTTGTTTTTGATACTCACAGCTTGCCATCCATAATTCTTAAAGCCACCCCTTATTTTCTAAGCATGATGTTAGTCCTGTAAGAATGGCATTTTAACCATTCTGGATTGCTAAAACATTGGATTTTTTGGAGACACTAATACTATTACTTCCTACTGTTAACTTCTTAATATGGCGCACCATGATTAAAAATTACTGCATAGCTGAAACTATTAACAGCCTCAGCCCTACCCAAAATTCTTAGTATAATTTAATTGTTTTGAAAGCATTGAACCACTATAGTGAAGTCACTTTTTGCTGGGTAATTATGTCTTCCCTTGTGTCTGGTTATTCATAGAGTTTTAGTTTCTGATTAACACTTAGCAAAGTGCAAAAACTGAGCAACATCAGATGTGTTACAGGGAAGTAATCAATTTTTTTAAAATGTAGTAATTTACTTAAAATCTCCAGAAACCACTCAAAAAATGTCTGTATTATAAAAAGAGGAAATGGCAAGTTACACTTGCCCAACAGGTATTAAAAGATGCAAATTCAAGCATGCAAATGTGCAAGAGTATGAAGTAGATTATAAAAATCATGCAATAGAGAAGAGAAATAAAACCAGACTTTTTAATATTTTGAATTGCAGTGTATGACTGAGTTTCCAAATATCTTTCCTGGAATTCAGGAACTAATGTGAGAACTGGGCTCTTCTACATTTTCATAATTAGATCAGTATTGAAATTAAAAATCCCACAAGTCATATAAACCTCATATTAAGAAATAAATATATTCACTCTGAAATAAACAGGAAATGGGTTATGAGAAAGTCCTGTAATTCAAGCATTATGCTGGTATTCCAGCATTGATAAAGACCATTACATGACTGGGGCCCATATAATAAATTAAAAAAAATAGGCATTTATCATGCATTTTTATTCACCTCATCCCTTCCTTTGTCCACTTATCTCCCATGCCCAGAGCTGTGTATACTATTCAAACCTCTTCAGATCTTCAAAAAGCAATAGTTTGCCAAAAAAATCCCCAAAGAACCACAGCTAGATATATCTACTTCCATTCTCTCAAATATGGAATAATGAAATTTCTCCACAAAATTATCTAGTCTAAAATGCAGGACAGTAAAGCAACGATGCATTTAAGATCATTGAATCACTGCTGTGGTATAAACAGGAAACTTATAGCACTTGAAAGCAACCAGTGGTCCACTGAGGTCAACATTCTGTCTCCAACAGTAGCTTCAAAGGGAAACAAAAATGCCAAGCCACTACCATTTCAGTAGGGTGTATTTCTGGGGAAGTTCATAATATTGTGCCTAGAAGCTTGCTTATGTCCTTAACTATGCAAAAAGAGACATATCTTTTGTTTCAAACTAGCTAAATTGTTAAACAGTTTTAAAGCCATCAAACCTGAACTTTCTAAAGCTCTTTCAAGAGAACCGTTGGTCTAGCCACAGCATTAATTTCCTGCCCGGTTGCCTGAGGTACATCCAGTTCTATAAAGAAAAAGATTTGTCTGCATAAATATTTAAAAATGTTGTTCAAATGAAAGAAAAAAAAAAAACAAATCTGCAAAATAAAACCAAACCCAAAACCAACTGAACAAAAGAAACCCAAACAAAACAAACCCAAACAAGAACACCAACTCAAGACTGTAGCTTTAAATTAGTGCAAGCGTGCAATTGTTTTACAGTCTATAAAGACGGATTTCCATTTAGGCCTGTGTACAGAAACTAGAACAAGTAATCCTATCTGACATCACTAGCAAGACAACAAAAGGCCATCAAAGAGGGCATCCTCCAGAAGTGTGTTTTTTAAACCTATCTGATCCTAATGAGAAATGAGGAGGTGGTGGAATGCTATGATTTCAGAATGTGCAGGCAGGGATGGCACACTTGCAAGGAGCAAGGAGGGATAAATATTGTAAATGAACAGAAATAAGAATGACCCTGTCTGGAACGTCAAATTACTGACCAAATACTAACCAATGATCACGGAGTTCTTCCCTACATTTATTGTTTATTCCCTTAGATCCAATTTCAGCTATTGCTATTATGTTCCATTGCACCCTAAGGTAAGGCTATTTTCCATCAACCCAGTAAAAACACTAAAGCCTGACAATAACAAGGTGCCACTGGATGTCTATCTCTTCTAATCCCAGAAGAGATGAGTTCCTTGAGCTCCTGGCTCTGTGTGGATGCCATGATATTACACTGAAGACAGTACCGGTGAAATGGTGAAAATACTGTCTATAGAATTACACACCAATGGGGCCTGATCACTGAAATTACAATTCAGCCACAATTTGGGTGTTAAAGCAAGCAAATGACAAAAAAAAAACCATAACTCTTCCTGAGAGGCTTCAATTTGATTGCTGAAACTATTTAGGAGAAAGAAGTTCTGGTATTACACATGCCAAACTGGGTAGCCTGTTATTGTGGTGAGTCCATTCTTCTCTTACAGCCTTTTGGAATTCCTGAATTTGGCATTTCCACCTCAAAATACTCGTTCTGAGAGACACACACTCAGAGCAGGCCTCATACACACCAAGAGTACAGCCAAAAATGGTCACTCCTTTCAGCAACCCAGCTAGTATGAGAGGTTCCCACCTCAAAGTCACTTTGGGGCTATCAGCATAGGTCCCTTGTCCTGATACGTGTTTCCTGAATGAAATCAGCTACACCAATACATTGCCCCCTTACACACATCTATTAAATGTACTGCTGTACCACCATAAATTAGCAATGCAGACTGATATTTTCTACAAATTTTTCACAATGATTTTCACTCTGACTGTGTGATGGGCCAGTGTTTCACCCACTGAATAATGATAAATATCTGAACCAGCCTTTAGCTTTTTATAGACAATATAGATAACAAGATATTTATATGCATACACAACAACTTGCACAACTTCAGAGCTTTTTTATATTTTCATACCATTTTTCTGACCTCCCAAAAAATGAAAATAATTCATGCAGCTTTTTAGTTTAATTATTCTTTATGAACTAACTTGGAAACCAATCAACCCATATTTATCACTATCCTATTCTGATGGTACAGGCTAGCCAAGCATTACATTTTAATTTTCATCATCTGGTCTTTAGCTCTTTTACCACAACCTTGTTAAAAGATTTAATGTGCTTTAGTGCTCACTATCTGCAGCATCCTGGAAAACTGAAAAATAACTTTTCCTAAACAGCTTTCTTAGTTCAGCCTCAGTTTTGCCAGGCTCTCTGCATATGTGAGCCCTCTGAACATGACTCATGCTAGTTTAGCGTTCTGTGAACCTTTTAAATCTCTCTGTCTTTTTAAGGTCTCAGATTATACATGTGCTCAAAATTGCATACAGCTGTGCAAACATAATCTTAAAAGCCCCTTGGAGCACTAAAATAATTTTCCTCACATTACACTCTATTCTCCTCTTCAACAATAACAGGGCTCTGTTTGCTCTTTTATCTTCACTTATGTGTTATACTCAGTTTGATTCCTTGATTGTTTACTGTCATATGCTGATATTACTCCTCATCTATGTTTGACAGGATATGCCTTTTAGTGTATACCCTGGCTATTCTAAATCTATTGCTCCATTGTTTCACAATAATCTGCTTGAATATACACATTACATTCACCCACTGCAGTTTCATAATTGAATGATTCTTCAAAATTAAATTTCATTCTTCTATATTAAAGGCCTGCCATAAATTTTTTTTAAATAAAATGAAGTCTTTTTTGTTACACACCATATCTACCTGGTTTGTTTCGTATGCATGTTATGTGATGGTATAAATCAAAGACTTATAATTCTGGTGCACAACTAATATAACAACTATCATTTTAATTATCTGTTTAGTTTAAATACAAGTGTCAAAAAAAAAAGGATGACAAATATTGCCTCTTGCCAGCCTAGAAAATGTACTTGTTTGTTTTTTTTTTCATGAAAGCAGAGAGTAAATCACAGAACCATGGAACTTATTTATTGAAAAGGAATATTATATTAAGTAATTAATTCCTCTTGCATGGGTACAGTTACTTCCTACTTTGTAACTATGCATGTGGATAATTTAATTCTTACACTGAATTTTGAAATGTAAATATAAAACTAGAAGAAGTCAAAATTAGTAACACACATAACATACAAAGAATAAAAGACAGTTTATGAAAAGATATAAGTGTGGATTCTGAGTCTTTAAAATAATTTTCATATTTTATATACTTGGCTTTTTAAAATTTCATTTGTAACTATGCAGAGTTAATATTGCGTTGCAGTCCAAATAGATCTGTCTCTGACTGACAGGTTGAGGACAAGAATAAGGCATGGGAGCAGTAGGAGCTGGAGCAGAGAATGCAAAAGAGGGATAGGATGTATGAAAATACAATAAACGGAAGCTCTGATAGAAATATTTCCTATAGCCTTTCTATGGCACCTGTGCCCAACCCACCTTTAAAAAGGAGACAGAAACTGTTCACTGCCGTTTTGTTAAGTGTGATAGCTGAGATCGTATCAGCTATCATCTCAAAAAGCCTTCTCCAGAAAAGATTTTCAATACTCCAGTGACAGTTAATGAAGTTAATCATGATGCATATGAGACCATTAGTAATACCACATGTCTGTGTAAAGGAAGAAGTTAAAGAGCAGGAATATCTGAGCACCCTTTGGGTTCTCTCTGTACCCTAGACCTACTGCTGGTCAGAGAAGGGACAGAAATAAGGTTCTGAATGTATGCTTCTCTTTTGTTGCTGGATTACTTCCTTCAGCTGCTGATAAAAATATAGGAATCAACACTACTCTTTTTTAATAATTTGCTCTTTAATTACTAGGACCTGCTAACTTGCCCTTTGGACACTGCACCATGTGTACTATGTAGTCACATTAAAATGGCTTAATTCCTTCTATTCAAATTACTTGATGGAAAATTGCAAAGTACATCATATTTTTCTTTCTAGGACCTTTGCTCTCCAGTGCCTTGCCCATTTAAGAAATGTCATGCTGTCAATGAATTCTAAATCTGTAGCTTTCACTAAAAAAAAACCTCTAAGCCCTAATAAGGACAGATGTCCCTGGTGTCCCAGTGAAATAAATAATTCATTTTTAAACCAGCTGCCTTAGGAGATAACAGTGAATATAGTATTGACAAATACAGTGTGAAATACGGCTCAGAATCAGAACTCTGACTTCCAGAATCAAACATTTACTTCCATGAAAAAGGCAGTCTAGAATATAGTCTTCCTGTTGAAGACTTTCTTTCTTTGTGTGTGCAGATTCAACTTGTCTGTGAGTCTTAGAAGAAAAGCACGAATTATACGTCCCCTTTATGAATATTTACTTTGAAAAGTAAATTGATTATTTTTAAAGGAATCTCATTGTCACCTTGTGCAGAGAGTATAAAAGTGACATGCTTAAAATATGTGAAACAGCACACTGAAACTGAAGTAAAATATCTTGTATTGCACCCCCAATAATATTCCTTTGACAAAAGATTGTGCTATATCTTATTTCTGTTAGTTTGGTTTGTACATTTTGTGTTTGTTTTCTTTTTATTTCCTCTCCAGGTGGTGGGTCACTATAACTTTCCAGGATAACCTCACACAAAAAAACATATTTTTATACTTTCTATTGATCTTTAATGCATAATCTTCTAAATTACTAGAGACCTCCCAAGAACTGTTAGTTTTTGTTTGTTCCTTTTTCAACATGCAAGTTTAAACACCAAGAGTTTTAATTAACATTAGGAGAATTTTCCTCCTGTGGCCTAAAATCTACATGGCTAAATTCCCCTGCAGACTTCTTAGTCCTGGTAGAATTACTGAAATAACTTATCCTTGGCGATATTTACATGGTGTACTGGGCAACTTTCAGCATGAAAATCACAGAGACATAAGAATAATCAATTAGTACTTGCTAGGAATGCTCTTTCCCCCTTGGCCAGGAGATGAAAGCTGAATTATTATTTCACAGAATGGTTTGGGTTGAAAGAGACCTTAATGATCATCTAGTTAACAAACGCAAATGCACAGAGAGAATGCATTCAATCTGTGAAGTCATTTTTGTCCACTTTAGGAAAAATGAATGTCATAACTACCCATTACTGATGAAATTTTGAATTTCTTGAATGAGCGCTAATAGTTTAGCATGTTAAAGCCAATATACTTGGTTACATGAAATAAATTCCAATTGGAATGGAAAAGATATTGTGTTAATGAATACTGCGGAGAAAAAAAAAGCAAAAAATAAAAGAGCTACAGGTCAATGCTAGATACTTTTCTTTCATTTAGAGGACTCTGGAACAAGAATATTGGAGTAAAAATTGCATATATTCAGATGTTAACATTTCTATTTCAGCATGTCTTTAGAGAGGTGAGACTGAAATGGATAAATCTGTATTTCTATCTTAGTTTTATTTTCTTAATTTCTTTACACTTACTGTATATATAAATCTGAATCTGAAATCTGTACATAAATCTGAATCTGTATAGAAATCCATCTGAATGGATATTAATGGCAGCCTCCATGGATTTGAATACACAAACACAGAATGATTTCTGAACTTGTCATTGTTATTCACCTAAGAGCTTTTTGTTAAGAACAGTTTCACTTTCACTGAAGTACATTCACAATTTCTTGATTAAAAAAAACCACAAACAATGAACTCCCTTTGTCAGATGGAAAATTTTCTTTTTTTTTTTTTTTTCTCTT
>NDXB01012232.1:2922-16488 GCA_002631895.1 Agapornis roseicollis | reverse complement strand
ACTCTACGCATTCTATGGTTTGTAAGAATCAGACAATATCCTATGTCATGAAGGATTAGCAGCGCTTTAGATACATCAGTCATGGTGAAAAGTCATCATTATACGTGGTTGTAATTTCTATCTATATGTACCCATGGTGTCTATCAGGGAAACAGAATGTGCAGTCTGGCACATTTACTATCAGTTCAACATTAGAGAATTTCTTCTCAGAATATAGCTATGAAAACTTGAAAGCTTGAAAACTATGTTACTAACATCTATCTGGTATGGCAATGATTTTAGCACTTCATATATATTTTCCTGCATACTTACATTAATTAAAAATGTTGTGGTTGATCTTTTGATGACGTGGGTAATCCAAGTTTTTTATGNTCTGAAAAGTACCAGCCTGCCAGCCTTACCTGTGTAGCTGATAAGATCACAGAACAGAACTTCCCGGAAGACATGTCAAAGTACATGTGAAACAGGGAAGTGATTAGAGACAGTCAGCATGTCTTCACTAAAGGTAAATCAGACCTTCTGCCATCCACTGGCTTCATCAGTTGACAAGGAAAAAGCAACTGATGTCACCTATCCAGAATTCTGTAAGGCTTGTGATACCATCAACCACAATATTCTTGTCTGTAGGCTGAAGTTATATAGGTGAATGGATGGAGTATTAGATGATAAGAAATTGTCCAGATGGTCATGTCCAAAGAGTAACAATAGTGGCTCAGTATCACTGTGGAAACCAGTAACAAGTGGTGTTCCTCAAGGAAGTATATTGTGACAAATACTATTTGATACCTTCATCAATGACATCGATGGGATTATGTGCACTCTCACAAGTTTGTAGATGACACCAAGCTGAGAGATGCAGTTAATTTTCTTGAGGGGAGAGATGCCATCCAGTGGGACCTTGGCAGGCTTGAGGAGTAGACATATACAAACCCCATGTGTTCAGGAGTTTCAACAAGGCCAAATGCAAGGTTCTGCCCCTGGGTCGGGTCAGTTCCCACTATCAATATAGGCCAGGGGATGAATCTGTTGATAGCAGCAATGTCGAGAAGGACTTGGGGATACTGGTGGATTTCTGCAGACCAGAAAGCCAATCACTTGTATTCTGCCCTGCATCAAAAAAGGCATGGCCAGCAGGTCATGAGGGGCCATTCTCCTGCCCTGGTCTCAGAAGATACCATCTAAATACTGCTTGGAGCTCTGGAATCCCCAGTGCGTGGCATGGAGCTGTTATATCGGGTCCAGAAGAGGGACATAAAATGATCAGAAGGCTGGAATATCTCTCCTATAAAGAAAGGCTGACAGAGTTGGAGTTGTTCAGTCTGGAGAACCTGATCTGATGAGAGATGTTTCTGCCTGTGGCAGGGGACTTGGACTAGATGATCCTTGAAGGTCCCTTCAACTCTACGCATTCTATGGTTTGTAAGAATCAGACAATATCCTATGTCATGAAGGATTAGCAGCGCTTTAGATACATCAGTCATGGTGAAAAGTCATCATTATACGTGGTTGTAATTTCTATCTATATGTACCCATGGTGTCTATCAGGGAAACAGAATGTGCAGTCTGGCACATTTACTATCAGTTCAACATTAGAGAATTTCTTCTCAGAATATAGCTATGAAAACTTGAAAGCTTGAAAACTATGTTACTAACATCTATCTGGTATGGCAATGATTTTAGCACTTCATATATATTTTCCTGCATACTTACATTAATTAAAAATGTTGTGGTTGATCTTTTGATGACGTGGGTAATCCAAGTTTTTTATGTGTGTGGTCTTTCCACACATTTGTTTTTCACCTTTAAGTTAGTTACTCTCTGGATCTTGTCTTCTCTGAGCATTTTTCTGTTTTATGCCTACATATTCCAAACACCCCAAAGGCATTTCAATATTCTTAGGAATGGTCTTTGCTCAGGGGACGTGAACATGCACCACATTTGCCCATGGTTTAACCTCAGCTGGCAACTAAGCCGCTTGCATCCGCTCGCTCACTCCTCTACTAGTGGGATGGGGGGTAGAATAGGAAAAGTGACAAAACTTATGATTGAGATACAGTTTACAGGCAAAGCAAAAGCTGTATGCACAAGCAAAACAAAACAAGGAATTTATTCACCACTTCTTGTTGTCAGGCAGGTGTTCAGTCATTACCAGGAAAGCAGGACTCCATCATGCATAACAGTAACTTGGGAACTCCAAACATCCCTACCTTCCTTCCTTGCTGAGCACTGGAAGGGCAAAATAAGAGACAGAAAAGGACTTGACATTGAGTAAGCACTGCCCAGCAATAACAAAAGCATCTCTGTGTTATCATCACTGTTCTCAACACAAATCCAAAACATAGCCCATACTAGCTACAAGTTTTGGTTAGTAAAATCTTTTTAAAAATAACCTCTTGTAGGTGTCAATATAGTTGAGTTACTAATAATGAGGACTCTACCATGTAGGGATTGGAAAGCAGGTGTAAAGTAATTGTATGACAGGTAAGCCAAAAAAGTCTGAAAAAAATCAAAGTTTTGGAAGGGGAAGAGAGCATCTGGCAAGAGCATTGCACCTAGTGCAAGCCAGGAATACAAAGCAGCTGAGTCTGAAAAAGCATGTTTATAGAAGAATTAGGAAATTGATTCTCTGCCCCCAGGTCCTGACCTTGCTCCAGCACTCCTCTGGGAGCAGTTCTGAAGCCTTCTCTCACCTGCCAAAAACTAGTCAGTCCTACTGTCCCTTATATTTATAGGGATTTGTGTGATTACACCAGAGCAGTTCTGGTCTGACCATACATTTTCCTACCCTTCATAAGTATTCATTCACACACATATGGGTGGTGATATAGATGTTTCTTCACACTTCTGCCCAGTATTGAAAATGCTTCCTCTTTGCACTGTTTATTAATTAACAAATCTTGTATTCTTTCAGATTTCCATATCATCTGTACTCTCAGAAGTAAATTGCATCAGATACTGGCATGCGTCAAATTTAATTGAGCTTTAAAAAATTGCAAAACCGACTTTAATTTTGCTGTTAAAAAAAAAAAAAGTCACAAATTCTCGAAGCTCAAGTCCCCAGTCAGTCTGAGACACCGTGTGGAGAGCTGGCACAGAAACTCCTTCCACATCCTCTTTCCAGTATCACACAGAAATTATACTGAAGGAAAAATTCCATTCTGGCAGTTGCAAAGTGGGGACATAAACTGCTTCCTCTTTGCTTTAACCCCAGTAAAACAATGTGTTTGACCTGCAAAATGCAAATTGGTTTCAATGAAATTGAAATGGGAATTCAGTGGGAATTCATCTGAATAAGGACTGCAAGAGCTTTGCTTATGGAGGAGTACAAAGGGTTGCAGGCATTTAACCTATTATATTTGCACTGGTACTTGTACCTCCTCACTTCCTCAGAATCAATGAAAGCTTGGCAAAAGCTCTAAAGGAATTGTTGTGAAAGGACAATTAAGAGGAAACTGTACTCAAGCCCAGTGTTTATACAATAAGAATTTATACTTACCTAAGTTGCTTCTTGTATGATATAAGGTCACTTGACAATATTGAAGTACAAACAAGAAGGTAGGAGAAGTATTCTTTGGGAGTGGTAGCTTCATGCTCCATAGGCTTTTACAAACTGCATTACTGGGTACTGTGCTTCCCAGGATGTCAATGAAAAAACATTAAAATTTTATTGATTCCAGATTAAACATTACTACCTTTTTGTTTGCTTTTTAAAGAAAACAAACCCCAAAACCAACCTAACAAAAAACCAACAAGCTTTTTCCATTTCTCTCTAATGATTTAAAAAAACCCATTTGGTTTTATAGTTTAAATGTTGTGGGCTGACTCCCTCTATAATTAACACAAATATACACCCATTTCACTGTGAGGCCTGGAAAACAACTATTACTTATCAATACTTATGTTTCTTATTACTTTATTTTTAGCATTCATCCAAAACTGTATGTTTTATTAAAACTGTATACATGTTAATAAGCATTTATTACATTTTCTAAAATTCCCTTTGCAGACATCAGTTTGTGAAGTTAAAGAAGTAATGATGTTATTAAGGCCTGTCAGCCAATGTTAAAAAGATAAGCACAATAAACATAATGGATTATTGCTCTACTTTGGAATCTCCTATGCAGTTGTAAAAAAAAAAAAAGCCACGCTGTTACATAGACTTCCAGTAATTTAAGATTTGGTGTTGAATGAAAGCTTGAGGCTGACAAAGTTTTCATTTCCATTTAAGCAGAAGCACTGTATTGGGTGAGCAGGAGTTCTCTTTTGTCCTAGAAGAATAATTAAGCATTAATTTCACTCTGTAGGATCTCTTATCTATTAACTGTAAGGTTGGAAATCCATGCTACTAAATCCCAAGCAATGAAATCCTAAATGTTGGGCACCTAAGTCAAGGCATAAAATGCTATAATGCTTCTATAGAAATATAAAAAAATGCAACTTGCCTCCTGAACCCAGTCTTCCACCATTTTCCAGAAAAAAAAGCAACAGCAGTATAATAAAAACAGTATAACTTTTACTTTAATTAACTGTATGGCTTCAGTTTAGCAATTTTATCACAGAGCCTGTGACATCCTATTGACCTAGTTGGAAAGCTCTGCACAAAATATACCACAAAACAATTTTTTTTGGCTCAACAGGTACGATCAATAGTTAAATGCTGCCCAGCATGGGATTCAGTCTTTAGTGTTGGGGCTGACAGGGGAAAAGCCTCTTTTAGAAAGAAGAACACTTTTTCTTATCAGCCATCATGAGGACTGTTGTGTTGCCAATGGCTGCATGCCTATTGGTTCTGTAGGTTAGGTTTGAATGTTGTATGAATAGCCCACAGATTATACAAATTTCAGACACCAAGGGGTTTTTGGCCTGATGGGCTTGTAGACATAATATACTGTCCCTGGTGAAACTGTTGTGGCTCACAGTTAATAAAAGTCCACAAATGGATACAATATGCTTAATAATACAGACCTGAATTCAGCCAAATGGTGCAATTTTTTGTTATTGTTCTATTCTGATGGTACAGAATTTGCAGATTTTAATTTCTTTGAAAGACACTTAGCCACAGAGACATAAGACGTCAAGCAAAATTTCATAATGGTGCTTAGGAAGAAGGGCAATTTTATATAACAGTAATAGATTAACTTTAAGAGTTTATTTTTCAATCAATTCTCATTGATTCAGAAAACACAGCTATTTAATTGCATATTCAGTCTTTCGGGCTGTTTGTAGCAGCTACTTGTTATGCTAACTGTAAAGCAGCCTAGAGCCTTTTCAAAGCAGGGTGCAGAAATCACATTAGGAGTAACCAGGACAGGTTGTTAATGTGTAACGCTCCACATGCACACCATTGAAAAAAAAATTGACCCAAGATGCATATGTCTGAAAATGTTGCATCTGTACCTAAACAACTGTATTTGAGACCTGTTCTGCTAATGTATCTAATTTTAGCTTTCTATCTCATTTCATTGAGTGGACTAGGTTAGCTGAGGCTTCAAGAGCACCTCACTGAAGATTTAACAGCATGGTCCTGACACACTGGTGCCGCCTAAGCTCATTGACTATGTGCTTCCCGCTGTGTAACTTGGTGACTAAGAAGTAACTCGTGGTTTTAGTAGAAGCCAGTTTAACATGAATGAGACCTTTGTGGACCATTTTGTTCTACAGTTCTCTGAAGCAAATACCAGCATGGTTGAGATCTAGAAACTTGCTGTTCCATTGTAATAGGATATGCATTTAAATTAGAGCTCTGTGAGCTGAAACAGTCATGTTAGCATCATTTTCAGTAATCCACTGAAAAATCTGCAAACCCTGCTGAATGTCTGGGCCTGAAGGGTTTAGAGGCTGGAAGAAGGCTGGCAAAGAACATTATGTATTTAATGTAGATATTTAGTTTCTGCCATACCACTAGCAGTAAAACATAGCAAATAAATCCGATTTTTCCTTCTTTTGTAACATATCATTTCCACTATTATGATTTCAGAAAGATGTTATTTATAAAGTTTGGGTTTAAAGCTTAACATGTTTTGGATGACACCTGTCTCAGTGCCTCTTTTCTTTTCTTTTCTTTTCTTTTCTTTTCTTTTCTTTTCTTTTCTTTTCTTTTCTTTTCTTTTCTTTTCTTTTCTTTNGAGAGACATCAATTTGATAGGTGGGCCACTCTGTGGATAAAGAACTGGTTGGATGGCCGCACGTAAAGAGTTGTGGTCAATGGTTCAGTGTCGAGGTTAGAGACGAGTGGTGTCCCTCGGGGATTGGTGTTGGCACCGGTCTTTTTCAACAACTTTGTCGGTGATGTGGAGAGTGGGATTGAGTGCAGCCTCAGCAAGTTTGCCAATGACACCAAGCTGTGTGGTTCGGTGGATACACTGGAGGGAAGGAATGCCAGCCACAGGGACCTTGAGACAGATGCTTGTGAGGTGGGCTGATGCCAACCTCATGAAGTTTAACCATATCAAGTGCAAGGTCCTCCACCTGGGTGGGAGCAATCCCAGGCAAAGCTACAGGTTGGGCAAAGAGGAGATTCAGAGCAGCCCTGCGGAGAAGGACTTGGGGGTGGTGGTCGATGAGAAAATGAACATGAGCCAACAGTGTGCGCTTGCAGCCCAGAAAGCCAACCGTATCCTGGTCTGCATCAGAAGAAGCGTGACCAGCAGCAGGTCAAAGGAGGTGATCCTGCCCCTCTACTCTGCTCTTGTGAGACCTCACTTGGAGTATTGTGTGCAGTTCTGGTGTCCTCAACATAAAAAGGACATGGAGTTGTTGGAACAAGTGCAGAGGAGGGCCACGAAGATGATCAGGAGACTGGAGCATCTCCTGTATGAAGACAGGCTGAGGGAGTTGGGTCTGTTCAGCCTGGGGAAGAGAAGGCTGCATGGAGACCTCCTAGCAGTCTTGCAATGTCTGAAAGGGGCCTCTAGGGATGCTGGGGAAGGGCTCTTCATTAGGGCCTGTAGTGACAGGAGAAGGGGTAATGGGTTCAAACTTCAACAGGAGAGGTTTAGATTGGATATAAGGAAGAAATTCTTTCCTGTTAGGTTGGTGAGATGCTGGAATGGGTTGCCCAGGGAGATTGTGAGTGTTCCATCCCTGGCAGTGTTCAAGGCCAGGTTGGACGAATCCTTGGGTGTCATGGTTTAGTGTGAGGTGTCCCTGCTTATGGCAGGGGGTTTGGAACTGGATGATCTTAAGGTCCTTTCCAACCCTAAGTATTCTATGATTCCATGATTCTATATCATAACTCTATTTTCTCAGTAACACTATGATCATGTTTTTTGGTTTTTTATTTTTTTTTTGAGGACCTTACCTTGTGACTCTTGCTGATGTAGTAACTTGAGTAGCTCCAGAAGTACTTTTGCAGTACTAGTCCTTAAAAAATAGAAATTAGTTTATTAAAGAGTAAGACAACACTATTGGTTCATGAAGCTGTGAGACTGCAAATCAGTGGGAACTAAAGGATTATTATGACGAAGCATATTTCCCCCATTCTTATACCTATCCAGCAAGAAGTTCCTAATTTCTGAGGATCAATGAGTTGGCCTTCTACCTTTCTCCGTATGCAAACTTTCTGCAAAGGAGTTTCTTGGTATTCCACTGATGTTTTTGGGCACAGTTGCAGACCTTCCTTACTTCCACATGGCTTTCAAATGGCCTGACCTGGCCTCACAGGGCCACAACTTTATTACTAGGGCTTTTGGTGGTCGTGTTACTTCTCTCACATTGGAGCATCTCTTCCTCTTGAATAGTGAGAAACTTCAGTCTTTCAAAGCAAAGGGAATTTTTCAAAGCACAAGATTTCTGTAAGAAGTACATGGATGGATTCTACAGTTTCCTCTAAATTCTTAAGAATATTTTCAACCCTGGGGCTAAAAAAGACATAATCTGTTATTGCAGGAACCCTCATGCTTTCAAATATTTGAAAGTCATAAATAAATATTACTTTCAAATACAAATATTTGTATTCTTTTTGTAAGTTAGTGGTACAGAAGTCTTTGCTGGTAAATACCATCATTTGGTAGTTTTGAAGCAGACTCCCTTTTCCCACCTTCACAGAATCATAAAACCACAGGATGATTGAAGTTTGAAGGGAACTCTGGAGGTCTTCGAGTCCAAAAATCTGCCCAAGCAGGTCAACCTAGAGCAGGTTGCCCAGGATCATGTTCATACAAGTTTTGAATATCTGCAAGGATGGAGACTCTACAAACTCTCCAGACAACCTGTTCTAGTACTTGCTCATACTCATGGTGAGAAGTGTTTCCTGATGTTTAGGGGGAAACTTCTGTGTTTCAGTTTCTCCCCATTGCATCTTGTCCTGTCACTGGGTACCACTGGAAAGAGCCTGGCTCCATCTTCTTTATACCCTCCCTTCAGATACTTGGGAACATAGATAAATTCCCCCTGACCCTTCTTTGATTCAGGATGAACAGTTCCAGCTCCCTCAGTCTTGTGCTTATTCTACCATAGATTTACTCTTCTATGAACCAGAGTTCACCAAGGTTGTCAGGAGGGCAACTTATTAACAAAAAAACATGGATGCAACCCCAGTGAAAATATATTCACAAATGTATATTAATCAGTACAAATAGTTTAAATTGCTTTGACTTTCTTTTGAAAAGGTCAAAAGATCTCACTTCAGCATTTACCAAATTAAACATGACATAGTTTTTTAACAAAATTCAAGACATAAATTTATTGTGAATAAGAATTTTTAAAAAAGGAAAGCTAGAAGAGACATTGGTTTATGGATTGATTAAAATATTGAGTTTCAGGTGACAAATATTTTTTCATATTTTCCTTCCAGCTGCAAGAAAAATATTGATTTTTATTTTTCTTTTATTTAAAAAATCATTTATTCATCACTTTTATATATACCATCCTCATGCACTATGCTTAAGTTTTGGATTACTGCATTGTCAGGATGTGTGATTTTCTTAATAATCTAAACTTCTGCCTTGTCAATAATGTATGTTATGCATTTGTTTTCTTCCTTGTCCCTTGTTCCCTATGGATCTTTTCCTATCTGTCTGTTTGATGACTTTAATGCTCCCTTGCCTGTTTTTAGGTAGTTCGCAGAGTAGAAAGTATGAACAATAAGATCAGAAACGTCTCTAACATAACTCTAGTGGCCCTGAGAGCTGCTCTGTCTTTGCTTTGTTCCTCTCTGTGTCCCCATCTCTCTCTCTCTCTCCCCCTTCTACTCCCTCCCTTCCCCCCTTCCCACAAGTCTTCCTCAGCTATGGAGAGGAACAATACTCCAATGTTTTCATTGGGTAATAAAAAGGCAATTTACTTGTTATTCAGATAATTTATTAGTGTGGATACTAAAACACCTGTACATAAGCCCAGCTCTAAAATATTGTTAAATGTTGAGGGAAATAAAAATAATTTAGGAGGCATATAAACTGAAATCTTGAAGCCAAGACAATTGGTTCTTTCATTAGTTTGTCAAGAGAAAATTCCTGAGTGGCTTTGTATTTTTATGTAGTGTTGTTGCTTACATTTTTATCAGTAAGATTTACTGGTTTTGTGTAAAGAATACTATCAATGCTAAGGGACCCTAACAGATTCATTTGGACTGACTGATACTTACCTATGTATTTTTACTCATTGTACTTAATAGAAAAGGTCACTCCTTATTGATATTTCTCCTACTGGTAGCTGACATCTTAAAAGTCTTTCAAGACTGATTTGGCCTTAAAAGTCTTTTAAGACTTTTAAGGCCAAATCAGTCACAAATCAACAGTTCTGGGAAACAGTTTCATGGCCTGTTGCTTCCTATGGAGGCATTCAGATTACTGTTACCAACAACCAGAATACTTCAGCTACTTATGAAACAGATACACTCATTTGAAAGCTAAATTTTTTATAAAAGATGTCATTAACATAATCTGTTATTGCAAGTTTAGTAGCAAAACTCTTGCAATTTAGTTAAAACAGTAATATTTAGTTTAAACATATGGATCCATTTGCTTTTATACTTATAATACCCAGGCATGTATAGGCAGCAAATAATTCTGATGCCTAACTGTAGATAGATATGCCAGGTGGCTAAAGAAATACACTTAAAATATAGTAGCTGACTTCTATGCTGTTTCAGAAAATTCCCCCTGTAATTTTGGGATTATGCAATATGTTCTATATCAGTATTCTTTCTATTTCTCTGCTTTTTATGCCTGTGCTTGGTCATGTCTAAACATAATTACAAATCAGAAAATACTGTTGTATGCTTTGGTTAAATCCAACCTTATTCAGTATCCAATGATTTAAATAAAGATACACATCTTAAGCATCATTTAGGGCAAAACAGATCTCCACTTGTTGAACTTCCATTTCCTTCTTCTATGTGCTTTAATTTCTTTCTTGAAGATGGATTCTGTTTGAAGCACTACTTGTTCATTTACCGCAGTTATGTTCTGAGTAGCTTTGCCTTAAAAACACTGAGATTCTTGAAATTCAGGCCCGGAGGACAGCCAAGCAGATACTATTAAGTATTTTATTTTTAAGCGCTGGATTACTTTCCAATAAAGGATTTTCAAAACTTTTTAATTTTTATTTATTAGAAGCTTTTGTTGATTTGAATAAATTCTAAGTTTAGTAACATTGTTAGTTGGGGGTGGAAGAAGGAAAAGAAGGGAATTTATGGCACTGAAAACAGTTGCAGCTTAGCTCTTGGAATAATTGATTTAAAAATTCATATTGTAAGATCTTTTTAACTAATAAGCTTAAATTTAAGTACTTTCAGTGACTGAACAAATTTCAGATCTGTGAACACTGAGTGATGCATTCTAAGCACCAGTGTGGGAAGTCTGTTCATTTTTAAGGCTAAATAACTAAAAAAAAAGAAATGCTACAAAATCTTCTCAAATAAATTGTTGGATGCATCAAGGAAATGGTGAATCTGAGGCTTTTCTGGTAAGTTAGCACTATGATTGCAGAGTTCCATTCATGCATCATTTTCTCTGCATCATTTTGTCTATTTTCTAGATGACACAAACAGGAAAAGACAACACATACAATTTTAAAACTGCTTCTTAACTTCTTATCTGTTTTTCCCTGTGAATTAGGTTAGCTGACATCTGGTTTGGATTTAGTTTGTTGAAATAGATGTGCTCTGAACCCCAAAATATCTGTCATCAGTCAGCAAACAGTTTGAACTTGAATTTCAGGAAATGTTTCTTGTGAGAGGGCTGTCACATCTTTTGTTATAAGGCTTGAAAAAGTGTTTATACCCCTCTATGGCTTTATAAAGCACCAAGCTCATTTAAATAATTGTACAGTCATTTAGTTAATGTGTTCTTTTTTAAACGTGCCTAACTACAGTGAATGTAGTTTTGATGGCAAAAGAGCCCCTTTTATGTAACAGCATTTTTCTTCTCCCTCCTCCACCCCCACCTCACAAAATAAATGCAACACAATTATTTTACTGCTGAGAAATTAGCTCATTTGCAAATGCCACCTAGGAACACAAGAAGAAAGGCATTTATTGAAGCACTAATAAAGGCACCGTGTTAGAATAATTTTATGCTGACGGGCCCACAATCACTCAATATTTTAAGAGCTGTCATCACACTAGCATGAGCTGCATGCAAAAGTACAAATTTATGCTGTGACATCATGGCACTAAAAGTATAATTGGAATAAAATTACAATGCTTCACTCTAGCATTCAGTGACAAGACAGAGCACTTCAGATGCCCACCCCAGGCTGATCCTTTGCTATGCATCACTGTGCCACATATTCTGTTGACACTTGAAGTATTATGACACAAATTTCTGAAGAGTTCAATGTGTCCTTCAGGTATTTCCAGAGAGAGCTTTCAGTGGGTACTCAATGACCTGTGTTGTTAATACACAGTACACTGCACACTAGGAGAAAGCAGGAATATTATTAAACCAGCAAAAGCTACCATTTTAACTCTTTAGATATGGATAATTAAGCAAGCAGTCACTACACGATGGCTGAGGACCTAACACTATCATTTTTTAGTGAGTTAATAAATTCTAGTCACGGCCTGTGGTTAAACGCTAAGATTTAACAAATGAGCACATCTGCATAAGAACTGTAACTTTAAAATTCAACCTTTTGACTTTTACCACATCTTCATTCCTTATCATAACTAGCAAAAAAAAAAAAAACAAAAAAAAACCCAAAAAAACCCAACACCCAACCACCAACCCCCCACCCCCTCCAAAAAAAGAGCTGACAATAGATGTAGGTGAGATAAGGGAAAGTGCAATGAATTACATGTCATGTTTAGACATAATATTCCACTTGCAATCTAGCATTTTGCACCTGAGCTACAAGCCCTTTCAGCATAATCAGCCATGTTTTGCACCACAGCACAAGCAGAGTTACTGATTTTGACTTTTCTTGGAGTGTTTTACACCATGAACTTCTATCAGAATCAACGAGATAAGAACTGCATCTGTGTGTTCAAACCTAGTTAACCAGATCCTAATTTTATCAAAATGAATTTATGACAGAAGTAATTGTCTTGAAGGCCATTCACTTCTGCTGCTGAAAACTAGTGCAAGTGAAATTAATGAAAGGCTAGGCTGGGGAAGCTGGTGACCTTCAGAATAAGGAAACTGTTGGATGCAGTTTTTCAATAGCAGTTTGGATTGGATTACTTTGGGTGCAGTCATGGTTATTGGTGAAAAAAGTTTCCCACAGCACTTTATATGCCTTGTTTAATATACCTAATTTTGGTTTTAATAGGTCTGAAATGAGATTGTCTCTCTTGTTAATTCTCTCATTAATGAAAAACAGATTTATTAGTGAATTTAAAATTGCAATGAGAGAATCTTGATAGGGGTCTAGCAGTACTGGGAGCTTCCAGACTGAAGTGTGGGGCTGCACACTACTGGCTGTTACTCAGATGAAGCTCAGCTAGACTGTCAGCTCAGACAGGTGCTGCATTTCACCTGTCCAAAGGCTGCTTTTGCCCCCATCCCTGCTGACTGCTCTCAGAGGTACGCAGGCTGCCATGGTCCTCAGAACTGGGTTGTGGTGCTGGGGGCTTCATGGCCTGTGGATGGAACAGGTAGGGCAGAGGGCTGGTTTCAATCCTCCAGCACTGCTGTCATTGGTGCATTAAACACTTCCTCATTTTTATACCTAGACCATCACAGCTATAAAAAGTCCTTTTATTATTATCATTAAATGCTATTCATTTACAGATACAAGCTGTATGATTATGTGAATTTGCAACATTTAGCATGTCTACTCTCTAAGATAGTTGCCAAAAGACTTTATTTCTCAACCAGATTAGTCACAGTGAATTAAAAATCCATACAAATTCAGTTATTTATTTATTTGTGATGCAGACAGAACCAAATATAAACAAACAAATGAGGCCAAGGAAAAAATTAATCGTCCAATAAGAATGTTTTATTTAAAGTGAAATAAAACATGGCATTGTATTGCTACAATTTTAACACTTCTTAAAAGTAAATCCAATCTGACTTTTAAAACTGGTTTCTAATTTAAGAAATGGAAATGTCTTGCTCAGAAAATGTAGTAATGGTGATCTAACAGTCTTTTCTTTGTTGTGTTCTTTTTTTTTTTTTTCCG
>NDXB01012231.1:28211-41074 GCA_002631895.1 Agapornis roseicollis | reverse complement strand
TCAAAACACAGCTACTAAAGAGAAGAAAAACTGACTGCAACTGCTGAACCCAGGACACCCCCTCCAGAAGCTATCAGGTGAAATGGCTACACAGGATTTGGACTGAGGTTCTNTCTCGGGCTAAGTCAAAACACAGCTACTAAAGAGAAGAAAAACTGACTGCAACTGCTGAACCCAGGACACCCCCTCCAGAAGCTATCAGGTGAAATGGCTACACAGGATTTGGAGAAGGCTGAGGTTCTGAACGACTTCTTTGCCTCAGTCTTCAACAGGAAAGGCTCTGACTGCACCACCCAAGTCTTGGAAGGCAGACACAGGGACTGTGAGAATGAAGACCTTGGGCTCACTGTAGGAGAGGATCCGGCTCGAGACCATCTTAAGAACCTGAATGGGCACAAGTCCATGGGACCTGGTCAAATCCATCCACGGGTCCTGAAGGAGCTGGCGAGTGAAGTTGTTAATCCACTGGCCATCTTATTTGAGAGATCATGGCAGTCAGGTGAAGTTCCCGAAGACTGGAAAAGGGGAAATATAACCCCCATTTTCAAGAGGGAGAAAATGGATGACCCAGGGAACTACAGACCAGTCAGTCTCACCTCTGTGCCTGGTAAAATCTTGGAGCAGATTCTCCTGGAAGGCATGCTAAGGCACATGAAAAACAACAAGGTGTTTGGTGTCAGCCAGCATGGCTTCACTAAGGGGAAATCCTGCCTGACCAATTTGGTGGCCTTCTACGATGGGACTACAGAACTGATGGACAGGGGTAGAGCTGTTGATGTCATCTACCTGGACTTGTGCAAAGCATTTGACACTGTCCCACACAACATCCTTGTCTCTAAATTGGAGAGACATCAATTTGATAGGTGAGGCACTCGGTGGATAAAGAACTGGTTGGATGGCTGCACACAAAGGGTTGTGGTCAGTGGTTCAGTGTCCGGCTGGAAGCCGGTGACGAGTGGTGTCCCTCAGGGATTGGTGTTGGGACCAGTCTTGTTCAACATCCTATCGCTGACATGGACAGTGGGATTGAGTGCGCCCTCAGCAAGTTTGCCGATGACACCAAGCTGTGTGGTTCGGTGGATATGCTGGAGGGAAGGAATGCCATCCAGAGGGACCTTGACACGCTTGTGAGGTGGGCTGATGCCAACCTCATGAAGTTTAACCATGCCAAGTGCAAGGTCCTACACCTGGGTTGGAGCAAACCCAAGCTACAGGCNAAGGTCCTACACCTGGGTTGGAGCAAACCCAGGCACAGCTACAGGCTGGGCAAAGAGGAGATTCAGAGCAGCCCTGCCGAGAAGGACTTGGGGATGGTGGTCGATGAGAAAATGAACATGAGCCGACTGCAGTGTGCGCTTGCAGCCCAGAAAGCCAACTGTATCCTGGGCTGCATCAAAGGAGTGTGACCAGCAGGTCAAAGGAGGTGATCCTGCTCCTCTACTCTGCTCTTGTGAGACCTCACCTGCAGTATTGTGAGCAGTTCTGGTGTCAACATAAAAAGGACATGGAGCTGTTGGAACAAGTCCAAAGGAGGGCCACAAAGTTGATCAGGGGACTGAAGCATCTCCCATACGAAGACAGGCTGAGAGAGTTGGGGCTGTTCAGCCTGGGGAAGAGAAGGCTGAGTGGAGACCTCATAGCAGCCTTCCAGTATCTGAAAGGGGGCTATAGGGATGCTAGGGATGGACTCTTCATTAGAGACTGTAATGACAGGACAAGGGGTAATGGGTTCGAACTTAAAAAGGGGAGGTTTAGATTGGATCTAAGGAAGAAATTCTTTCCTGTTAGGGTGGTGAGGCACTGGAATGCGTTGGCCAGGGAGGTTGTGATTGCTCTATCCCTGGCGGTGTTCAAGGCCAGGTTGGATGAAGCCTTGGGTGGTATGTTTTAGTGTGAGGTGTCCCTGGTAATGGCAGGGGGGTTGGAACTAGATGATCTTAAGGTCCTTTCCAACCCTAACTATTCTATGATTCTATGACTAACTGAGATGATTAGTCAATTTGACAGACAGGAAAAGGACAGATAAGGGAGTGTGCACACAAACATATTAATTGCTCATGTAAGCTTTATTTCCTTAGGAAGTCAGGATAAAACATTTCAGTGATTAATATACAACCAGCAATTGTTCATATCCTGCAGACTTTCAGGAAATAACTGAAATCTGCAAGTAAATTTAACCTAGTCTGTAGCAGATAAAATTAACTAAAAGATGGAGATGTAATTGCCTGAGTCTGTACACAAAGTCAAGCTGAAACATAAATGACAGTTCCATTTGCCTGTTGACTGTTACAGCAAATTATCAGGAGTCACAGATTTGTTTCCAGAAATAGGAATGTGAATCTCAGAATCTGAAAGAGTTTGAAATTAGCAGAAAAGTAAAAGTGATTTTTCAGATACATTATTATCCAGACACAATACTTCTGGGCCAAACTTGCTCTTTTGAGGAACATTTTGTGGAAGTGGGAAGTATCGGCATAGAGCTGCACCAGACAAGGGTAACATTATGCATTTGACAGCCTCACCCAGCTTTTTCCTAGATCTGGCTTTGGATGGAGTTTCTCATTACATAAAGTTGATTGCCCAGAACAAATACGATCATGCTGTAACCCTTACATGGTGCTCAGTCTCAAGATAATTTAGTTATTTAACTCATGTCCTCCAATAACCATGGTGTGTAGTACAGCAGGAATGATAGTTATTTCCTGCAGAGGAAATAACTGTGGGTGATGCCCCTGTAGCAGCAGAAGGAGTAGAATATGGGAGATGGTGGGTCCATGGCAGTTTGGGAGACAGCTGGACTGGGAGGACTTGAAAGAATGGAAAACCAGCAGCAACAGTGGCAAAATAGCAGGCAACAAACAGGAAGTGAGGAGAAGTTAAAATAAAATAGTTGAAAGCATGTGAGGAGACCAGCAGGCATGATGCTGATACTGGCAAACAAAACTGCTAGGAATGCTGTGATGCACAGCACATGCTGGCAGCAGCACACCATGGTGAATGGATTCTGGCCTGCCAGACAGGACTGCTGTCATGCAGCAGGTGCCAAGGAAAAGCAAACTGCTCGTTTCTAGTAGTTTAAGAGCTACTCAGTCTTGTAGTTGTTCATAGGCTCTGCTGCATCACTGGTGGATGCCCCTTTGCTGTCACTGTGTCTTAAAGTTCTTCTGTGAGAGCAGACTAGCCCTGACAGGTTTTGCTTCCTGCACTCCACATGTCACTAATCTTTGTATACAATGACCAGTAAGGCTCCCTTAGGAGAAACAGAAGCACAGGAACCTACCAACAGTAGGTGAGACCTAAAGAGTCAATGTAGGAATGGGCTAGGTAGGTCTTCCTGATCTCAAATCAAAGCATTAGAAACGTGTCCTTCTTGAAAACCAAGAAACAAAACATAAGGGCTACTGGTCTGGAAACTCTGTATTACAAGAGTTAAAAATCAGAGTGCTGAAGAAAATATGCAACTGTGAGAGTCCTGATGAGCACAGAAAGTCCCAGCAATCACAGAACTTAGAAAACAGAATAGATCTGGAAGGAGCAAGGAAAGGGAAGGACCAACAGATTGATAACAGGTGGAGCACTAAGATGGAAAGGATGGAGTCAGAGATGTGTCGATCAACCCTAGATGTGGGAAGAGATAGAAGGAATTAGAATAATAGAAAAAGCACATTACAGAGATCTGGAATAGATAAGGACAAAAGAAAGGGAGAAGGTTTAAAGGTTTTAACTCCATCTGAGAAGTGTACATCAGAACATAAATCNAACAGGTGGAGCACTAAGATGGAAGGCAGAGATGTGTCGATCAATCGATCAACCCTAGATGTGGGAAGAGATAGAAGGAAATAGAAAAAGCACATTACAGAGATCTGGAATAGATAAGGACAAAAGAAAGGGAGAAGGTTTAAAGGTTTTAACTCCATCTGAGAAGTGTACATCAGAACATAAATCCATGTTTTTAATAATTTTTTACTTGTCAGTTGAAAACAACAAAAACCTACGCAGGCAATTACCTTTAGGTAGATCACAGGGCAACTGTAATACTCCTTTATGCCACCATTCTGTTGCAAGTGATGACAGATGATTTACGTGAAACATTTGCTGGAGAAATTCCATCAACATTAATAATGTTACATCGAGAGCAGAAAATATGAGCTCCTGTGGCCTCCCTTTCTTTCTCTGTGCTAAGCACTTCTGTTATATGGAATTTTTTTTGGTGCAATGACTGTGATTCACAAATTGAATTCCTTTTCACCTTGATGAGTTCAAGGTTGGTGTTTAGTTCTTTTTCACTGTTTTTATGAACACTGTAATCAATCCATGTTTCCTTATCAGGCACTGTTCCAATTAGACTGTTATAAGTTTAGTTAATCAATAGAGTTAATTCTTTACATTTATATACAACAGGAAGTTTTCCATTGTGTCTTCTATTGTAAAAACAGCTTCTTTTTTTATGGTCTGAGTGGATGATCAGTTCTTAAATGTCAGCTTAAATTCAGTCCCCACAGCATACCATGATAAGCAGCACTTATAAACACAATCCCACTTTTCGATGAGAAAATGGAACATGAGCCGACTGCAGTGTGCGCTTGCAGCCCAGAAAGCCAACTGTATCCTGGGCTGCATCCAAAGGAGTGTGACCAGCAGGTCAAAGGAGGTGATCCTGCTCCTCTACTCTGCTCTTGTGAGACCTCACCTGCAGTACTGTGTGCAGTTCTGGTGTCCTCAACATAAAAAGGACATGGAGCTGTTGGAACAAGTCCAGAGGAGGGCCGCAAAGTTGATCAGGGGACTGGAGCATCTCTCATACAAAGACAGGCTGAGAGAGTTGGGGCTGTTCAGCCTGGGGAAGAGAAGTCTGAGTGGAGACCTCATAGCAGCCTTCCAGTATCTGAAAGGGGGCTATAGGGATGCTAGGGATGGACTATTCATTAGAGACTGTAATGACAGGACAAGGGGTAATGGGTTCGAACTTAAAAAGGGGAAGTTTAGATTGGATCTAAGGAAGAAATTCTTTCCTCTTAGGGTGGTGAGGCACTGGAATGCGTTGTCCAGGGAAGTTGTGAATGCTTCATCCCTGGTGGTGTTCAAGGCCAGGCTGGACAGAGCCTTAGGTGACATGGTTTAGTGTGAGGTGTCCCTGGTAATGGTAGGGGGGTAGGAATTAGATGATCTTAAGGTCTTTTCCAACCCTAACTATTCTATGATTCTATGATGCTGGTTTGGCTACTCATTTGACTATACAATACCAATTATGATTGGCAGAACTGTGTGAAAGTTGCTCCACTTGTTTTGAAAAAAAAAAAAAAAAATGAAGAGGACTACAGGTAGATAAATAAGTTGCTGTTTGCTTTTCAATAGATGCTGAACAAAGTTGGATTAATTTTTATTTGTATTCCACTACATAATCCCCCCCATCCCCTGCTGTAAAGCACTACAGTGAACAATTTTTGAAGCAGGTTCCTATTTTCATAAAAGCTTCTCACATGGTCAAATAAACCATGAAACATAAAGGCACTCATACGCCGAAGACACCAGCCAGCCTCACTAGCATTTTGTCTTTGTCATTCTGTTGGCATGCCCAAGTTCCATTTGCTCTTTCCACTGGTGCAGACAGCGCACATGCTGCTACTAAAGGTAATGACCAAGACACAGCCACAGGAGCTGTGTTTCTTGGTTTACTTGATCTGGGAACCACAACACAGAGGAACTAGATGAAAATGCCTTGCACAATAGCCCTCCATGAAGATTTTGGTGGCTATTCCCATACTTGCAAAGATCAGTGTGGCAAACTCAGACATGAAAACTGAAGCACAAAGTCACAAGGTCTCAACGTCCTGGTTGTCCTAGGATTGTGGTTATGAAGCACATGGTAAGAACTTACTTTATGACTGTGTTTCAGTTGTGGCTCTGACAGTGGAGTCTTTGTACTGTATTTGTGTGCAATGCTGTTCTCTTATCCTGTGGCATGAAATGTGCTCCCAAACATGTCGATGACAATTAAAAACCACAAACAAATCAACAAGCCAAGCAACCAACATTAAAGTCACCACTAAGCATAAAAGAAAGTGACCCCATCAATTCAGATTTCCCTAAACTCACTTGGCTTTTCTCCTGATGAAAATAGGGTATCAGGACTTTGCTGTGTTTTTGCACAGTATAAATTCTCTTGTTGCATCAAACCATTTCACTTAAATAAAAATGCAGACATTTGTCTTCCTGGGAAGGGTCAGTCTTGACTACTATATACCAAAATGGGACCAGACAATTTCTCACACAAAACTTCAAAAACTTTGTCATTCCTACTCCTGTGTGTTGAAAGTACCTTACAAAAAGTGATTTGTATGAGCATACATTAAAAAGCAATCTATAGGAGCAATAATATGCATTCTTACAAGTGAGCTTAATGACCATCTAGCAACTGCTCATTGGTGTGTATGAAACCAGTGGATATTTGTTTCCACAGCACAGATTACATGGCTAATGATGGAATGAGTATGGAAAGTGACTACTTTGGCACAGCACTTTCTTCATTAAATTGATAGCACTGATATACTTTTCCCCCTTGATCTGTAATGACATAAAAATTTTAAAAAAAGTGCTTAGCTGTACCATTTATGCTCAAGACATGGCTAACATCGGTCTTTATAAGGGGCACACACAAAATTTACACTTCACTGCCCCAAACTTAGTCATCCTTAACTAACACTATATGAACTTAAAACGTGAGTAAAGAATGCTGTTCTCCATTGGTCCTGGCACTCTAAACCATCCCACATAGGTTTTCACTCAGTCTTGGCTTTAGCCTACGCTCTTCTTCCTTGCTTGGAGGCATATGGAACCTGAAGAGTAGATAGACAGCATGGCAGAAAATCAGCCTGTTCTGCTACCACAACACTTACTCTCCTTTACCTACACCTGATATCAGGTAAGCCCAAAAAAATTCTTTCCCCCAGTGAAAAAATGAGTAAAAGCACCAATCCATGATTAGAGCAGTAATTATAGTGCTAAAACAATGATGAAATAACCCTTTGGGGGATTGAAACTGCATGAAAAATCTCAGTCTCAATCAAGTAAAAGCTTGTAATAAGTAAGGTTATAAGCAAGAGCTATTGTAATTAAACTGCAGCCACTACTATCTGCTAATTATTTTTTCTACTTTGAGAAGCAGTGCTAAAGCCCACATAAGTGTGTGCTCTTGTGTGCCAGTGGTGTTATTACCTGTGTTACTGATGCATTCTGAACACAGCAGCTTGTTTCACCTCAGGTCACTCATGAGAAGACACAGAAATCACACAATCATCGAATGGTTTGGATTGGAAGGGACCTTAAAGCTCATCTAGTTCCAAACCCTCTCCCATGGACAGGGCCATCTTCCAGACTGCCCAAAGCTCTATCCAACCTGGCATGAACACTGCCAGAGATGGTACAAGCCACAGCTTCTCTGGGCAACCTGTGCCACTGCCTCACTACCGTCATAGGAAAATAACGACGATTTCCTTAGTTCTGTCATCCCTTAAGCTTTTGACGCACTATTACCAGCAAAGACAGTTTAAAGTAACGGATGGAAAACAAGAGGAAGCCTCATGGAAGAGCTGCAATTTTCTCCCTTCACACAGCGCCAGGCTGGCGGCGCTCCGCTCTAGCCGGTCCCTCCGCAGGTCCCCCGGCGGCTCCAGCAACCGCCCTGTCCAACCGGGCCGGGTTCAACGGCGACTAAGAGACTACCGCCTAACGACATCCACACACCTCTGGCAGACCTAAACTACTAGAGCCTACAGCACAGACGGGGAGGGGCCGAGCTCCCGGGACCTCCCACCAGGCGGAGAGGGCACAGCAGCCGCGGCGCATGGCGGCACATGTAGTTTCCCTCCACCTCCCCACAGAGAGACTACATTTCCCGTGAGGCCGCGCGGCAGAGCGCGGGCACGGTGTGCGTCAGAGGCGCGGACAGCCAATCGCGGCGCGGCCGCAGCGAGCGCCGTCAGCCGCCAATGTTGTTTTCGCTGAGTCGAGCCGCTGGTGTTGTTGGCGGCGGCGCCATATTGGAAGGGACGAGCCCCCGTTAGCGAGGAGCCCCTTGGCGCGGGCCCGGCTGCCGCCATGCTGTATCTGGAGGACTATCTGGAGAGTGAGTGTGTGCGGGACGCGGGAGCCGGGCGGCCGGGCACGGCCGGTGGAGTGGGGCCGGGGCGGGAGCCGCGGCCATGAGGCGGCGCCCCCTCCCCCACGGCGGCGAGTGACTGACTCCCCCTCCCCCCCCCTCCCGCTGTCCCCGCAGTGATCGAGCAGCTTCCCATGGATCTGCGCGACAGGTTCACCGAGATGCGCGAGATGGACCTGCAGGTGCAGAGTACGTGAGTCCCGCCCCTGCGCCTCGGACCGCCCCCTCCCCGCCCCGCCCCGCCCGCGGGCACGAAGCGACTGCTGCAGGGCGCGGGCAGCAGTGAGCCAGCGAGGAAGGCAGGCAGGAAAGAGGCAGGAGGAGGCGCTGCTGCCGCCGCCGGGGCGCTCCGACCTCCGTGGGCAGCTCCGCTCGGTTCTCTGCCGTCCGCCCTTGGCGTTCGCGCCACTTCCCCACCCTGCACCCCGGCTTTCCGGCAGCGCCTGTCCGGTGCAGGGGGCTGGGAAGGAGGAGACTGCGCCTGTCTTGTTAGCATGGTGCGCCTGGCGTCGTCTCCTCCGGACCGGCGATGCGGGCGGCGGCACTGCGGAGGCCCAGCGCGGCGCGGGGAGCCGCCGGCACGCAGCGAGGGGCGGGGCGCGTTGTCTGGCGCCGTGCTGACAAGCGGAGCTAGCTCGCCTCGGGCCCGCCCCGGCCCCCGCCCGCGGCCGGCTGTTGGCGCGGATAGAATCTTGCAGGAGATTCGCTCTTGGCCTTGTGCGACTCCTAAAGGCATTTTCGGCGGCACGTCCCAAACTCTTTAGATTTTTGATCCCTAAGAGCAGTGATGGTGGTTTGGAACATGAGTTATGTCCCACTCCTGCAGCAGGTAGCGGCGTGCTGTCCCTGAAACTTTTCCAGCCAGCTCCCCTCACAATACCTCCTAATGTGGAGGTGCTTCTTGCTTAGGTTCTCCTGTCCTCGCTGACACATAGCCAAATACAATCTGCTCAAGGTGTCCTTGTAGATCACTGTGTATCTCCACTGTAATACAACACACTATTTCATGTTGTTTTAAGGGTGAGTTGCTTTTTCATCTAATGCAGTGTTATCTGGGACTCTGGCGTCCCGTAACACTAGTTAGGTGTTGCTGTCATTAAAGACACACAATTAATGTATTCATCTGTGTGATGTAAAACTGTTAATGAAAATCGTGCTGCAGTAAAGATCAGAGGAATCATCAATGCAGAAGGGTCAGACTATTGTAAAGAACTGAGAAAGAGCAAAGGTTGAAATAACAAGTGCATGCTAAGCAGGAATACAAAATGTGCACTGTGGGAGCATAGTTCTTGAAAACAATAGTTTAACCTATAATTCTTTAAGGTGTGGTCTCAGGCTTTCCCTTGGACGTTTACTTTATCAGACCCAGGAGGTCTGTTTAACAGACTTTACTGACACTGTTGAATGGCTGTAAGAATTTTTCATATACTGTGGCCTAAGTGCTGCCTTCAGTTCAGTGCTTGAAGCTGTGGGAACAGAGCATGATTATGGGAGATGGACGCCTCTGAAGTAACTTACCGCTAGGGAGCACCAGGAGAGGGAGCGAGCACCTCATTGACTTGCGTAGTGCTGAGTACATTCACAAATTTTACCTCTATTCAGGAGGGTGGCAAAGAAGCTAGTAGCTTATTTCAACTTTAGATCGGCTAGCACTGCCAAGGTTGCAGTAGCATCATTTCCTCTGCTTTAACTGGAAGTGGCAAATAACATGCCATATTGTGTTTCTGGAAGTAGCAGATGACACTGAGTGTTGTATACTAAGACCAGCCTTAGGCCCAAAGAAAAATTCTCCAATTGCCTGCTGGATGCTGCATGCAAACCTGGAGGTTGTTATCATGCAGTGGCATAGTAATTTGCTGTGAAGAGTCAAGTACTTGCAAACAGTGCTTTGATAAGTGATGCTGTCCCAGAAACCTACATGAATTGCAATTCAGAGATAACTGTGCTGCGTTTTATAGTCAGTGTTGACTTTATATTCTGTCCTGTTTGGACCACATGGTCTTCTAATGGGACAGGTGCTGATGCTTGCTGGTGAAAGAAATACTAAACCAGCTGTACCTACTGTATGTCCTGAAAAGGCTGCTGAGGGAAAAGTGAAGACCATCCAAGTTGAGACTTGACTCTTGAGCTTTAACTGAGCTCCTCATGGAGCATAAAATATGTTTCTCTGTTTAAGCCCAAATAATGGATTATCCATGGTAAAATGTCAAGCTCTGGAGAAAGGCCTCATAATTCTGCCAACTCTTTAGGGAAATCTTGATCTAAGAAATCAGAATCTCAGAATATAGTATTCCAGTTTTATTAAAAAGGTGGTGGTGAGGAGAAAAGGTGAAGGAACTTCAGTGTACCAGAGAGAACTTTTCATGTAGTTCAGTAGATCTGACTGCATTTCCCTGTGCCATCTCTGTGCCTTCAGGAGAAGCCAAGTTTCTGTGGAAGTTTTCTCTTGTGCAGTTTCACAGTCTGGTAACCTGTCCTCAATAAAAAGTAAAGAAGAAAGATTTGTTTTTGTTTGTTTCCTTTTCATGTTTGCGGAACCATTAGAGTGAATTAGCACTTACCTGTTTGCACCCTGGGAATAGGAGATAGAACATTGTGTCTGTTGGCTTTATGTCATTTGGTAAAGGGCAAAGTTTTGGAAGTCTCCAAATGCTTGGGCTTCTTAATCTTCTTTGTGAATAACAGTGCAAGTAGAAAATGCTTCTTGTACAGGTTCACCCATCTTTAACCTGTTGTACACCAAAACTGTCTGACTACTTTGTTTGTCTGGGGCTGCATAAAGCTGATGTGAGCCTGTGTCAAAATTGCTTAAATCCAGTCAGTTGTTAGGTTCCTGTTGGTTTTATGCTGGATATTCCATTCTCAGCATAGGGAAAATGGTTGTGTGCTTTTGATAATTGAGTATGAATGATCTTGTTATTTATATGAACAGTTTTAGTTGTGAATTTTCACAAAGTAAGAAAACCTTTGTGCTGTGTAGAATTTGAAGAATCAATTATAGTTGGGTATTTCTGCATTTCTTGAAGAAACTTATAAGAGATGACGGCAATCATGAGATCCAGTTTTACCAGTGGTTTCTGCGAAGTATATTAGTGTTCTATACCCAGAGCCTAAAATCTGTAGGTAGTTGGTGCATTGTCACGTTTAATTTGAAACTGCCATGTGGAGAGTATTTCTGAAAGTGCTATGAAGAAGTATTCAGTGTTATTGCCTATCGTGAGACTAGCATGGCCTTCAAAGCTAGTTTGACTGAGGCAGCTGCATGTTCTTGGAAATATGCAAGCTGTTGCATGCGCAGTTGTCCAGCTGTTGAAATAGTAAACTCAGTGCTTTTGACTTTTGTTTGGGTTGGTAGTTTGTGTTGATTCTGTTTAGTTTTTTATGTTTTAAAGTAGGGTGGAGGGAAAAGGAAGGGAATCCCAGTTGGTGTCTCCATAAAAATTAACTTGTATTTGACATTTTCCTTTCTTATGATAGTTAATGCTAGAGAATTGGTGGCTTTATTTTTTCCCTTTATGGTATTTCTCAACTTCATGTAAGTGAGAATCCCATCCAAAGAGTGTTTAATCATTTACCCCTTAGTGCTACCTTGGAGGGGTGGGGGGAATAACTTTGTGAGTGCTTTCAATGTGCCCTCACCCTTCCTAGCATACAGTGGAGAGGGCCTTGACATAAGGTGGTGACTTGACTCTTAAGTTGCTCTACCTTTTTGAGGCACTAATTTTTTCAATTATTTGGTTTTGTATTTGACTGTTTCTCTTAGGAGAACATTTTGTTTCCTGCTCAGTTTGTAACTGGCTAGAATGTTCCAAAGTCAGCAGTCTAGAGCCCTGGGTGAGGAGTTTGGGTCATGCTTTAAGTCACTACCACTGCTCTTAGGGACAAAAAACCTTTAGAACTTGGAGTCCTGCCTGTCCCATGCTGGAGAGCACAAGAACCTTGCTGAGAATCCTACCAGAATGCAATTCTGCTTCTTGGAAATTAAGGTAAGTATTTCCCTCCTCTGTCCCCTGTCACTTGGTTGTTTTGTTTTTTTTTGGTTTGGTTTTGTTTTGTTTTTCCCTGCTCTTGCACCTCAGTCCTGTCAACTTTAAGAAAAAAATTCCGCCTTATTTCATAACATTTATGTACATGAGAAGATAACATTTATTTTAATCTTTTCCTGTGCTACAGATGCAATGGATCAACTTGAGCAGAGGGTAAATGAATTTTTTATGAACGCAAAGAAAAACAAACCTGAATGGCGAGAAGAACAAATGACATCAATCAAAAAAGTAAGGATGTCACAGGAATAGATCACATTTTTCTTTTGCAAGCTAAGATAACCTTAGGAAACATAGCTTATGATTGATGGACACGTAAGCATTCAGAACTGTGACTTCCTTTGGGCTTTCAAAGAGATGTATAGAACTACCTAGGAGGAGAAAAATGACTGAAGTTTCTTTCATTAAGCATTTCTCTTAAGTTTTACCCAGTATTTGCTAGCATTTTTAAAATTGTGATCCTGAAATGGTGAGGAAACCAGGTACTAAATTTTCAGCCCAAACTTTTTGTTTCTGCCTGTGTGACATGAAGTTATGTAAGGTAATTGGCTTTCTTTTAAATGATGATTTTCAAGCTTAGTTTCAGCATTTCCTGTGGTTCAGCCTGTGTCCATGTATGTGTTATACATACATTACGTACAGGTTGGGGGGGGAGGGGGAAT
>NDXB01012231.1:15674-28110 GCA_002631895.1 Agapornis roseicollis | reverse complement strand
GGGGTGGGGGGGGGGGAGAGGGGGAATAAAAAGATGTTTTGTTTTATCCTTCAACAGTTGGGCATTGGGGGTGGTATTGTTAGACTATCATTTTGTCAGGAGAAAATCCTTTGTAGTCTTCACACTTGCCACTTTAGCCCCTTATTTGGCCAAGGGGTGTTTTTCCCTTAGTTAATACAAATAAATCACTATGTTAAAAAAAGAAACAAAAAAGGCTCTGACATCCATAGAGTAAATTATTAATTTGCTTTTGATTATATTTGAACCAAAATTTTAAGTAGTTTTTTCTTAAGCGAGATTGTCCTCAGTGGAAATTGAGAATAAGAAGGTACTTAAACCTGTTTAAATCTGGAGTAAAATAGTGTAAACATACCTAAGAAGTTTTGTATTGGATTTTCGTTAGTTAGAGCAAACTTTAAAATTGGATTGCTTTAGTAAAATTATTTTGTAATATGCTTATAAGTTATGTAAATGTATTTAAAAATAATTTAAACTATATATAAATCATTATCTATATTTGACTATGGTGCTGGAAATTTGACTACTGGTACTGTTTAGCATCATTGTGCAGGGCAGTAGTATCTGCAGTGATCCCTGCGAAGTGAAAGACATCATCTCATGTTGAGTCCATAACCTTCTGCTATAGAATACAGGACAGATCTAAGACTGTTCCTTTTCTTGTAGCATTTCTTACAGGAATCTAAATGCCACTGTGAGAGGAAGTGTCCACATCTTGTAGTTTGGTGTTTCCAATGGCACAAACAGTACACTGACATGTACTGTATCTGTCATCTAAAACTTAGCTGATTATTGTTCGCAGTAGAATTTCACAGTCTTTCTGAAAACTGATATGAATTTCTCCTTTTAAGTATACATTTTGTGCTGGATGCCAATACCTTAAAATGACTGAAATTTATTTAGTTATGTTCATAATTTAAAAAAAAACCAACCCTCTCTTTAAAACAGGATTATTATAAAGCTTTGGAAGATGCAGATGAGAAAGTGCAACTGGCTAATCAAATATATGATTTGGTAAGTGGACAGAAGTTGTGAATTGTCTGCTTGTCCCCAAGGAGTTCTGAGCATTTTGATAAGGACTACAACTCTGCTACCTGTATTGTTAGATCAGCTACATTACAGATCATTAAATATTTATTGACTTTTAAAGTATTTTATTGCTTTGGGTAGTAAATGTCACTTAAATATAAAACATACAGAAATAATTTTAGAAAATATGTTGATTTTGTTCTGTTTATTTCCTTTCTGAAAGGAGGCCATAAGCAAGTTACTCTTCCTTATAGCATGTGGATTTTGAATTTTAAGTAGATTTATTTTACATTTTCTCAGAAGACAGAACCTTCAATTCAGAACTGCACTGAAATATAGTAGACATTAAATAAATATTTCTTGTCTGCTTTAGTTCAACTAACCAAAAGTTTATTCCAAAAGTTGGAACTTACACCCTGTCTTTTGGTTAGCGCTTAACTGCAAAACCTGTTCAGCTCTTAGTAGGTTAGAGACAGGTACATTCTGCAGTATGACTACAGAAGAAGGAAGCATTTGGAGCACAGTGTTTCTTTCCATGATGTTAAGTTCAAGATATTTTTTGTTTATTAATTTTCAGTACCCAAGAACATGTCATAGTTTGCTCAAATGCACAGGAATATTTACACTTTCAGTTTAGAGACTCTTTTACTCAGTACTTACATTTACTGATATGTCTAATAGTGTACAAATTGTAATTCAGTAATTTTGCAGTTTCCCCAGTGCAGCCCAATGTCTGCTTAAGCACATGTTGTGAGCTGTTCCTTCTCTTCCCCTTTCTACATGTATACCCACAACACCCCCAAGTCTTTGAATCTTTTTGTCTCAAAAGAAACACTTAAATCTGTGTCTTGGAATGTTGCCCATAGTAAGAGGGGCTTCTTGCTGCTGAGCCAATATCCAGCCTTATTGTATCCCGTGACTGACTGCACAGTTTAGAAGCAACAGCCTTATTTTTATGTTAACTTGAGCATCTCTGCTGAGTTAGCAAGCTGTAGATGACTGAGAAGTTATGCTTCTAGATTTTTGTAGGTGATTACTGCTGTGTGGCAGGGAAATATTTAACAAACCTGAGAAGAAGGATGTGGGTATTCATGTTTCAGAACTGGATTTTGTTTACTGTTTTGTCTCAAAAACAGGTAGACCGTCATTTGAGAAAATTGGACCAGGAGCTTGCTAAATTTAAAATGGAACTTGAAGCAGATAATGCTGGAATTACAGAAATATTAGAGAGACGTAAGTATGCATGATTTTATTAGGATTTTGACAGATTTTCCATCAGTTTGTACAATAAAAAACCATACATTTGTTAGTAGCTTAAAGTATTTTCACTTGTTTCACTATTGTGTATAGCCCACATACTTCTCATTAGTCAGTGATTCTCAGATCTCAGTTTCAGCCTCAGTTTTTACCAGTGAAGTCAAAATATACCCAAGTACTCAGAGTAAATTTTTCACACAACTGTTGTGCTTGTGAGTTACTACAGTAGCGTTCAGAATTCTTTAAACTTTTTTAATGACTAGGTATTCAGACAAGTACTTCAGCCTAAGCTTGCCATCTGCCTATTTGCAAGTGTACTGTTTCTTACTTGAATTGACTACCACCAAATTGAGGAGGGCAGTCATTTTAGTTACATGTGTGGAATGTGAAGTTAGTTAGTGGTTGCTTTTTTTTTAAAGGGGAGAGAGTGGATTGTTTTGTAATGGGGTAGCAAGGAAAAAACATTTTGGGTAAGAAACGCACATGCTTGACAAATAGAGCAATCTGGGTATTCAGACTGTGAACAAAAATGCAGTGTCAGTTTTTTGTCCAAGTTCCTGTATCATGGAACCATCAGGGTTGGAAGGAACCTTTGCAGATCATGTAGTCCAGCACCCCTTCCAAGACCGGGACACCTAGAGCAGCTTACACAGGAACTTGTTCAGGTGGGGTTTGAATGTCTCCAGAGAGTGAGACTCCACAACCTCTGTGGGCAGCCTGTTCAGTGCTCTACCACCCACGACATAGTTCTTCCTCATGTTGAGGTGAAACTTCCTGTGTTTTAGTTTATGGCCATTGCTTCTTGTCCTGTCACTGGACATGACTGAAAAGAGTCTGGCACCATCCTTCTGGTATCTGCCTGTGAGATATTTACCTGCATTAATGAGATCCCCTTTCAGTCTTCTCTTCTATAGACTAAACAGGCCCAGCTCCCACAATCTCTCCTCTTAAGAGAGGTGCTCGAGACCCCTGATCATCCTTGTGGCCCTCCACTGGATACATTCCAGTAGCTCCTTGTGTTTCTCATGCTGAGGAGCCCAGAACTGGACATAGTACTCCAGGTTTGGCCTCCCCAGGGCTGAGTAGAGGGGGAGAATTACCTCCCTTGACCTGTTGGCCACATTCCTTCTGATGCACCCCAGATTACTGTTGGTCCTTCTGGCCACAAGTGTATACTACCAACTCATGGTCAGCATATCTATCAATTCTCCTAGATCCTTCTCAGCTGAACTGATCTCTAGTAGGTCAGCCTCCAACCTGTACTGGTACTTGGGGTTCATCCTCCCCAGGTACAGTACCCTACTCTTGTTGAACCTCATTAGGTTTCTCTCTGCCCAGTTCTCCAGTGTATCAGGGGTCCTGCTGAAAGGCAGCACAGCCTTCAGTTGTATCAGCCACTCGCCATCATCAGCAAACTTCCTGAGGGTATGCTTTAGCCCTTTATCCAGGTCATTGATAAACAAGACTGGACCCAGTACTGATCCCTGTGGAACACCAGTGACTGCAGGCCTCCAACTAGATTCTTCTCTGCTGGTCACAACTTTCTGAACTCTGCCATTCAGCCAGTTCTAAATTCACCTCACTGTCCATTCATCTAACCGCACTTCCTAAGCTTACAAATGAGGATGTTATGGTAGACAGTGTCAAAAGCCATGCTGAAGTCAAGGTAGATAACATCCATTACTCCCCTCATTGACCCATCTTGCAGTATCATCATAAAAGGCTATTAGATTGGCCAAGCAAGATTTATCTTATCCTCGGTAAATCCATGCTGACTACTACTGGTGACCTTCTTTTCTACATGCTTAGTGATGACCTGAGTGACTTGAATATAGAAGAAACCATCCTTTCTGTACATATCAGCATTTAGACATGAATTTCAAATGCAATCATGATAAATTTCAAAGTTGATGTAACTACTGTGATTATGGAGGTGAGAGGCAGTGACTGCTCTTATACCCGAGGACAATGAAAAGTAACCTCAGTCACTTGTGGAGATTAGAAATAATTATTCTTTCTTTGGTTTTTGTGTTGCTTTGTTATAAAAGATGGGAATTTTTGTATATTTTATTTTTAATTTGTACTACAAATAAGAGGCACAAAAATAAAATTGCAAAGTAAGTACTTTTAGTGAGCTGGAAACTACAGAAAAGGACTAGTTTATTGGAATCCCAGCTGAATTTGTAAGATGTGATACTACCTTCAGTTTAGCTATGTGTTTGGTGAGCAGATAGGTAGAGTTCAAGAACTCAAAATAGAAATGTGCCAGACTTCATTTTTAAAGTAGTTTGTTGGGATTTTTTTATTAAAGGGAAAAGTAGAAGCATTTGTAGCTTTCAGACTAAATACGTATTATGGAGGTTCCGCCAGAGGGCAGCCTTTGGACTAGTTCATAGCATGATTGATGTTAGCTCAACCAAAATAGCCCCTCATGCTTTGAACCTCTTTGAGAATAATTTTCTGTTAACTTCTGTAGTAAAGTCGTGTACTTTTTGAAGTCACTGGAAAAAAGGTAAACGTTGAAGCTACAGATTTTGAAAAATGTGAGTTTCTTGAATTGACTTCTATATAAATTTACGTTGCTAGGTGTTGCAGCTATTCAAAATCTTATTGCCAAAGATTCATACACAGACTGTTATATATTGTTATATGCAATTTATGGTCAAAGTCTCTCCTTTTATTACAAGAAAATTATTCTTGAACACAGACTTGTATTTGTACCTCCTGCCTTTTTCCTCTTTTTTTTCTTTTTTTAACTTGTGATTCTTGCTGTGTAGTTTTGAATGTTACAGAAATTTGGATGATGATCTGAAGCCCTCCATGTTGAATGTGAGGTCATCTTTTCAGACATTGCTAGTGCTTGTGTGTTTTGGCTCAGTGGGACAAGGTGCCTCACTAATACAGTTTACTTGTTATGGTCATCTTCTCAATTCATATTTGTATAGATAGTCAGTACTTTTGGTGTTGCATTTTCCAACCATCACTGCCATGCGTACAATTCATGTTCATACATGGCATGTTGAGGGCAGTGTTGTTTATTCTCTTTGTGTCAATAGTTGGACAGCAGCATGCACCAATTTTTGTTTTACAACTGTTCATTTCACTGGCTCCTGGTTGTACTTCCAGGAAAGGTTTCAACTCCAGCAAAACTCCTTCTGATTGCAATAAATATAACTTCATAGTGATTTGGTTAATATTAGAAAGATTCATTTAGTATATAAAAGTCAAAACTGTGCCAATGATGACTGAAATTTTTCTCTCCTTTTTACTTCCCTCTTAGGGTCTTTGGAGCTGGATACACCATCACAGCCTGTGAATAACCATCATGCTCATTCTCACACTCCGGTAGAGAGTAAGTATTTTGAGACTTAAAAACTTGTAGTCACAGTTTGACTTTCAAGCTGAAAAGGTTTTACATTTAAGTTCCCTCCATTTCTTTCATTTAGAAAGGAAACACAATCCATCTTCTCACCATAGTACAACAGATCATGTTCCTGAAAAGAAGTTTAAATCTGAAGCTCTTCTATCTACCCTGACTTCAGATGCTTCTAAAGAAAACACGCCAGGTAATCTTCATTGTCTTGCATTTTATTGGTTTTTAATCAGGAGAAATCCAATTGTATTTGTGAGTTATTGTCTCTTGAAATCAGAGGCTCATACTCTTTCCTCTGGGATTTTCAGTCATTTATGACATGTGAAAATGCAGCTATTGTTGCTCATCTGTGTTGTTCATGAAGTGCATCAGCTTTGTTGTCATTTAACAGCTGCATGTTGGTTGTTTCTTTTTATTTACACTGCTTGGAAGGAGATACAGTGCAGTTCATTCAGCTAGTGGTAGAAATACGAGATTAATGCATTATTATTTTGTGAATAAGAAACCTATGCAACAATTTCCAAAGTAGAGGATTCACACTTTTTTGTTTTTTTTTTTTTAAGTGTTGATCTGATGTGACATTTGCTACAATAAAATAATTTTGTGCATTGTCTGTTTCAGAAGAGGTGAGAAGTCTTTGAGTAGTGAATAAAAACAACCAAAACCAAACATAGCTTTCTGCCCATTTTCAAAATTGGGGTGATTCATAGTTGTTTAGTTGTTTTTTTTTCGGAAAATAAAAGATTGTGAGAGGTTATAGTAAGTAAATGACCTTTTGTTTTGGAGTTTAGTGCTGTTCATCACTTTTAAGTAGTCTCCCTCACACCTATGTTGCTTTCATTTTGAAGGAACCTCACATGAGGTAACAAATAAAGTGTAATTACATTTGAGCAGCTGTCAGTCTATAGATGGCCATGGAAATCTGTGTTGCATTAAAACTGTGGTTTGTAGTTTTTAGAATTGAAATTGTTAAAAGTTTTACCTCAGAAACAGTGTAGGGGTACCATCAAATTCTTCTCTCTTCCTGATGGTTAAAGTAGTCAGCATTATTTCAGTGGAAACTGGGTGTATAGAGACATAGACAGCTGCATCTGTTCTTTGTCAGCTGCATGGCATGATTTAGTGTGAGGTGTCCCTGCCTATGGCAGTGGGATTGGAACTAGATGATCTTATGGTCCTTTCCAGACCTAACTATTTTGTGATTCTATGATAGTGAGGACTGTCTTTCTAAAAGGACTCCCTGCGCATGAGGATAAGGGGGAATAAACTTCTTTTCTTCAGCCAATACTGGCTGTATCAAATGGCTTCTTGAAACTTTTTTTCCCAAATGATCAGACTGCTTTGGTGCATAAACGGAGTTCCTGCCCTTTCACTGGTTGTCGTATATAACTCTTCTTAAAATGCAAAGGAATTTAGTTTCATTTTAAATTTCATAAATGTGTTCTGTTCATCAAGGGTGTCGAAACAGTAATTCATCATCCTCTTCAAACAATACATACAATACAAACTCTTCTCAACCATTGGCATCATATAACCTGGGCTCATTATCTTCAGGATCTGGGGCCGGTGCAATTACCATGGCAGCAGCTCAGGCAGTGCAAGCCACGGCACAGGTAATGTCAACACCTTATTGTCATTCTGCCATTTGCCACTGGTTTAAGAAGAAAGACTAATGTGTTTTCTTTTTTGGGGGGGAGGAGAGGGTTGTTCAGGTGCCTTGTTGTTGTTATTTTTTTTTAAACTGAATTCCCATGATCACTTTCAGCTGCAGTGGTTTGGTTCTCTTGTTACCATTTTCATTTATATGCTACAGCTTCATCCTGAAAAATTTGCGTAACTGGGAGAGCTTGTTCTCTAGCTTTTCCTGTGAGATATTCTTACCCTTTTTTACCATTTACTGTACATCATTTTGTTAACAGGGTAACTAATGAACCTGTACAAATAATTAGCAGTTAGCAACATGATATGAGCTTCATGATGTAATCTCATACAGTATCAGTATTCCTTTTAGATGAAGGAAGGAAGACGAACATCCAGCCTAAAGGCCAGCTATGAAGCATTTAAGAACAATGATTTTCAGCTTGGAAGAGAATTTTCGTTATCCAGAGATTCCTCTGGGTATTCATCATCAGCTCTGGCATCTACATTAACACAGACATTAAGTTCATCAACCACAGATTCACGAAGTGGCAGAAAAAGCAAGTAAGTGTTCTCAGTTGTTGACTGCAATTACAGCTTTTAAGACAGTTAAAATGTCTTGTAAAGGTCATGGGCCGCATTGGAAATACTTCATGTTAAATAAGGAGGGGGGCAGGAGGGGAATCAGCAGAAGGTAGTTATTGTCTGCTGGCCTTTTTTTTGTTTAAGTCTTTCTTCTTCTGTCCTCTCCCTTCCTTTTCTTTAAGCAAACTCCCTCCAAGGTTTTAAAGCCAATCAAGATACTTCATTTGTGATATAGTCTAGTGTCTTCCATCATTCTTCTGCGTTCTGGAGAGAGTTGACCTAATGGCAAATGTTGGAAATTGCCATCAAATGCCTTGTAGTTGATTTTGAAATAACCTGAAGGTCTGCTTCGTGCCACTTCACAAATAATGACACTTTCTGATGGCTGACATCTATGACAGGAAAAATGAAGTCTAAAACCAGTTTAAAACACCATAGTGTCATAACAAATTGTGACAACAATCACTAGGTGTACTCGAGTTGTACATCTGCCCATCCTTGTGACTTGTAGGGGTTTGGTTTTTTCTTCATACAAATTTGAGTGTGTTCACAACTCAGATGATAATTTTGTCTTAGAAGCATTTTTCTTCTATGGATATCTTGGGTGTCATATCTGACCTGTAAACAGAATCATAGAATTTATATACTGGCACTGTTTCTATGGAGTGATTGGTGATGCTTGGGTGGAGATTAACATAGAATTGGTCGTCTTCAAAAAAGTTATATATCATACATAACATGACATTATTTTTATGTAAATTTCTGTTTTATTGGTGGCATAATTTTTATGGAAATTTGACATGAAGGCTGTTGATGGAAAATTTTGTGGAGAAAACCATTCAGTAAAGCTATTGGACAGCTTAAAGCTGTTATATTCCATTGATTAGAGCAGTGTGTCTTGCACTTGTAAGCAGAGGTGATTTGTTTCCAAAGAGCATCCAGCATGTCCATTTCAGTTCTTGCAGTTGTTGAATGAATTAAGTCAATGAGTGATGCTTTGGCATTGACATACTTCAGTATTTCAGAGTCAACAAAGTACTTGTTAATGATTCATTTGGCAGGAGATAAATTATTTATACTGTTTTTTTTTTTTCTTTTTTTAATCCTCTTTCCAAGAAACAACAACAAATCTTCAAGTCAGCAGTCATCGTCGTCTTCCTCTTCTTCCTCTCTGTCATCATGTTCTTCTTCATCTGCACTGGCACAAGAACTATCACAGCAAACAGCAGTAATACCAGAGTCTGATTCTAATAGCCAGGTTGACTGGACCTATGATCCAAATGAGCCACGTTATTGCATATGTAATCAGGTAAGGATGGCCCCCAGCCTGAAATATTCTGCTATAGTTGAACTTCCTTCTCTGATTGCTAATTTAAAACCATTATATTTGCAGGCTTGAAATTCCGATTTTTTATTTTATTTACTTACTGGTGATACAAATAATGAACTCAACTGTTGAAGCTAAAACCAAGCGAGTTTTACAGTAAAGTGGCACACTGGAAAGTTTTGTACTTTCTAATAAAAACATCAGGAGTTGTCAAATTAAAAATTGAACAGGTTTACAGTGAATTAAGTTAAGGATTTAAGTTAGTAAGGAGTTTCCTGGTCTCTCCTACTCTCCTTAAAAAATTAACAAACAAACCTCACAAAAACCCCAGCCAACTGGTTTTTATAAAAGCTATGCAGAAACTTGAGACAGAATGACAATATGAGAAACATTTATTTTAAAACACTTGTTCTTATTATGAACACTTTTAAGAGTGTTGGCTTTTTTAGAATTTATAGAATTGTACAATTCACTTGAAAGTGTCTGTTTCATGGAATCCTAGATTTGTTTGGGTTGGAAGGGATCTTAAAGATCATCTAGTTCCAACCCAGTTTCAAATAAGGTGCTTGAAATTGTCATGTACAAGGGAAATACCAGGCATCAATATAATCTTGAAAACTGGGCTGATAATATACTGAGCACTGTTGCTTAGGCCAGAATGTGTTTTGTTCAGGTTTTGAATGCTGATCTTTTTTATCCGACCTGAAATATGCAGAAGTTGGGGGGGGAGGTATTTATTAAAAAAATTTAAAATCAGTTTGCTGTGAACATGAAGTTCTTTGGGTTTTGTAACGAGAAAAATCAAAATGGTTTTACTGCTGTTAATAAACTCAAAGGAAGAAACTTAAACTTTACCCCTTCTAAAATGTTGATTGCTTTTAATTAGTAATATAATTATTAATCAGGATTATTTTTCTTATTTACTAGGTATCCTATGGTGAAATGGTAGGCTGTGATAACCAAGATGTAAGTAACAAAGCTCAAAAGGCTCATGAAAGGCTTGTGCATGTAACTATTGGTTGCAGGATTTACTTTTGAGTTGGTTATGGAGTACAGTTTTTTAGAGTAATGTGCATATGAGTTGAACAATTCTTCAGGAAACCTGTCATCTGCCACCACAGCTCAGTTTCTTTTAGAAGGCTTCACCCTTTGCTGGGAAGCTCTGACATCTTTAAAATGCCCGTTATTTCTGGGAACTTTTAGCTGTGTCACCACTAATGTCAGTTGTCCCCTTCAAATAAAAAAGTTTTAAAAGAACAGTTGAATGTACTCATATATTTACTGAGATACCACATTTAAACAGAGGTGAGTGATGAGATTACTTTTTTCTCAGTGTTGTCAAACTAAGTATTTCAAAGCATAGCATTCTTGTGTTTTGTGAGTCTTATGTATGACTTCTAGAAATTTTATCACTACCCTTAAGTCTATTGAGTGTATGATAAGGGGCTGAGATCCTCCTCTTTTCTCACTCTGAGCTGTAACTTTGTGTGAAAAGCAGAATCTATGCTTTTTACTCACGCTTCATTTGAATAGAATTGCATTTATAGTATGTTTTGAGGGGAAAAAAAAAAAAAAGCAAAATCCCAAATCTTTTCTTTAACTCTTTTTTTATAGTGCCCTATTGAGTGGTTCCACTATGGGTGTGTTGGACTGACAGAAGCACCGAAAGGGAAATGGTATTGTCCACAGTGTACAGCTGCAATGAAGAGAAGAGGCAGTAGACATAAATAAATTTCTTCATCTTGAAAACAAATTACATATGAAAGGTTTTCTAGAGGACTTGGGAGGGGGAGGAACCCTCACCACACTTCCTTGCAACCACTTAAGGGTTAACATAGCAGTTGTAAGATCTTGAACTATTGATTTTGCTAGTTGTGTTTTAATATTGTAAGTAAATTATTTATGCACATTGATGTGCTACAGATACTATTCCAGTGAGCCTTGGATTTGTTCCATTGGCCAACATATGCAGACACTTGTACTATCAAACCATTTTCTCTAAGCAGTGGGCATTCTACAATTATTCAATCTTCCAAAAATTCTGGTAAGTCAAGATTTGAAATGTATGTTTTATATACAACAGATATATTCTGCTGCATGTACTGTACTCAAGAGCTGTTATGTTACACTTCTGTATATAAATGGTGCAAAAAGTCAGTGCTTCTGGAAAAAAAAGAGACAATGATTTTTAAAATGCCTTTATAGGTTTGGTTCTTTATGAAACATAATTCAGCAGGCTGAAGAAAATGGTTCCTGTATACAGCGGGCTGTTGTCCTCTAGGGTACTTGAGTATGTAAAAAATGCTGTAGAATAAAACAAACTTGTGCCATTAGTCTTTATATGTTTCTGCTCCAGAGAAGGAGCAGGCCATAAGAGGAAAAAAAGGTGTTAAAGTCATGATAAATTTTTATACCAAATGTGTTTATTTTTTTGTGCAAGTAATCCTTTAAATTTGAATTGTATTAGGTGTTAAAATAAAATGACCTCAACTCCTCAAATTAATGTTTCTTGTACATTTGTCAAAAATACAGGATTATCCCTGGAATGGGAGAATTTCGTAAGACTCTAGCTGTGTTTGCATAAGAAATTCCTATACAGAACCCATGTGAAGGATGGTTGTACAGAGGACAGTTCTCTGGTGGCTTGATAATTAATACATGTATAGGCAAATGATGAATTATTGTTTGCCTTCATGTTGATCAGTGGCACCTGCTTAAATGGGCACAAAACTTCTGTTTTCCATGTGGTTAAAAAAACTCCCAAACCCTACTGTGTCGGGAGATGTCCACAGGCAGGATCGCCTTTGTATTTTCATGGCAGAGGTGGAAATAAGAAGGGGAGAAGATAAACCATGGTAAGTATTTGCAACTGACATATTTCTTCCTGGACCGTGATGTTCATGTAGAAACCAAAACATGATTCAGGAAAGAATGAAGGGACTTCTTCATCCTGCTTGTAGACTGCCTAGGGTAACAGGATCATATTAGGAAGCCTCAGTGCAGGCCCATAAATGGTTGGATCTGTGAGTTGTATGCATTGTAGTAAAGAATCAGAAAACTGATCTTTAAGTTAGACCCCTGGCTGTGAATCTAATGGAAAGATTTTCTATGGAGTTTCCCCACTTGCTTATTTTGGACACACTTCGTAGACCTCCTTTCACTGACAATTTCTTTTTTTTTTTTTCTTTTTTTTTTCCTGTGTGGTTCTT
>NDXB01012231.1:0-15469 GCA_002631895.1 Agapornis roseicollis | reverse complement strand
CCACTTGCTTTTTTTTGACACTCTTCGTAGACCTCCTTTCACTGCCAATTTTTTTTTTTTTTTTTTCTTTTTTTTTTCCTGTGTGGTTCTTTCATGCATCAGTGCTGAACAGAAACAAGATTATGACTCCTTTTTTCTCCTTCCTTCTATACACTTTCCATTGGAATAAAGGTTTTACTTTAGCACTGGGTTGCTCTTTGGGCTCTGAGGCTGAAGGACCATGGCCTTCATGTGGTAGCTTTCTAAACCCATGCAGAGAAGGAGAAGAGGAGAGAAGCAGTGTTTCAGTGTATGACTGCAAACAGTGTCCAGGAAATAAAGAGAATTAGGCTCCTCTCTAGTTAGTAGTGGGAATATGCAGAAAATGCAGGTTTTGACCAAAATGAAACCAGGCTTCTGTCTCAGCTTTTATTTAAAAATTAAAAAAATGCATTTTAAATCCATGAACTGGGGGAAAGCAGATGTGTAAGAAGGGAAATGTGATTATGGATGATAAATAGACTTTTGGTAAAAGAACAGGATAAAAGTTGGTGAAAATAAACAACAAAGAGCAGTGTGACCAAGGTTCCATTAAAACTGGGAATGGAGCCCGCTGTGTGTGCATTTCTGTGCAATATTCAGTCTAAAATAACACTTGAGGACTAGGATATCTGGTTTTAAGTGAGCCTATTGAGACAATAGAGATAACAAACTATTTGTTCTGGTGGAGACTGGTGCCATGCTATGAACTGAAGTTAAATATGCAGCAGCTAATCTAGATTCCCTTTAGACTGAATGTCTTAAGCCTCTAGGGCTAAAAAGTAAATCCCTTGAGAATATATATCAAAATACTTCACTCTGGTGGTAACCTTGTCTAAGATGGTGCAGAAAATGCAAATCCAAAATGTTTCAATTTTTAGTGTGATTGGTTCACTGTTTCATTGGACAATATATTTTTTCATGCAGGAGCTAGCTAGAGAATTTAGGAGGGGTAAATAGTAGCAATGTTTGTACTTGTGTTCTCAGAAATAACAAAAATGGAAAGTTAAAGGTAGCAGAACAGTCTTGTGATTCTGAGTGTCTGATGAGGTAGAAGATGAACATTTGCTAACATAATCAAGCATAAAATAATGTTTAAAATAATAATTGCTAGTTTACCTGCAGCAGGGCATCTGAAGTAGCTATTGCTGCTTTCAGAGGAGTGATTTTGGAGTTAATCTAGGTAATTCTGTAGTAGGTTCCTGTGACAGTCCTAAAAGTCCTCTGGCATACTCCACTGAGCACCCTCTCATAAAAGACACTGGGTGAGGTGACCCTTCAGCATTATGCAGTGCAGCTGCTTTCAGTTGCATCTCAGTGCTCCAGCATGTGGGTGAATTTTAAAGAGAAAGTATTTGTAGTACTGCAAACTGAAAACCAATATGCCAAGCACTATAATAGAACGGAAAGTGGTCTATGCCTTAAACTGTATTGGCTATTTGCATTGTGAAGGCATTAACAGTTTTCCCTCAGCCCTAGGTTTTATTTATTCTCGGTCTGAAATGAAACAAAGAAAATGGTACATTTCCTGATCTGAAAATCTTGCCAGGTTGTCTTTCTGAATAGCACAGAATAATGTGCATTGCTGTATTATTTACTGATTCTTGCAAAATGTCATTCAACCGTGCGCAGTAAAGATGAGAAATTCTGAGGTGTGTTTCCCTTTTCTGTCCCCCTTCACCAGGGAGGCACTTCCCACAGCAGTCTGGCTTTTCTTGGCAAGTTCTTTCCCACCTCATCCTGCTGGAATGTTTGGACCATGCACTTCTCTTGTTCCAAAATGTGACAGGAGACTGAAGGATGAGTCAGGGGAGCCTTCACCTTGACAGCACAGGGTTTTACACTTTAACACTAAAAATCTCTGAGAATTAGAACTGCAAGAGGGATAAAGGTCCGGCTGTTTTCTCAGGGCTATAACTAAATAACTCATGTTGGGCCACACTGCAGGAACACAGCCTCTGCGGTTTTGTTACTCCTCCCAGGATTGCCCAAAACACTCTGAGAATAATGTAACAAAAAGAAGAAAAATGTCACACTTCAGTGTATCTATGCCAATTTACAGTAATATTCCTCTAGCATTTTCAAATCCATATTTTGCTGTAGTATAACATTCTGTAATGACACACAGCAGCTTTTTTCCTCTAAATAAATCTTGTACTTAGGAGCGATTTGCACATGTGAACACACGTGAACAATTTGCATGATTACTTACAGACTTGTGCTTGTGTAAATCACAGTAATTATATTTCAGAAAAAAAGATACATAGATAAAATACTATATGTTAGGAAAAAATAAGTAGTTCATAATAGATCTAAAGTCTTTATTTTAAACTCGACTTTAACTGTTTGCTAACTGTATTTCCTTTGTCTACTGAAAAAAAATAAATCCTGAAGGTATTGTACAAAAATACCCCTAGAGTATTATGAGAGTAGCGAAATACTTGCCTCATGATGGTATAAGGAATCTACCTAATGCAGTAAAAAAAATAGGAACAGTGTTAGGATCTGCAGCTGGTTTAGTATTTTTACAGCCCTGATACTTATCTGTACCTTGTACCTTACATTATAAAAACTTTTGAGTGTCGTGACTGCTCCATTCCTTTCGAAATATTTATTCAGCAGTGCCATATACATTGAATCAGATGGGTATGTCCACAGCATATGTGAAGATAATTTGATGTTGATTCCACCTGCAAAATTGTGGCCTTCTGATTTCAAAGCAAGTTCTACTATTTCTTCTCAGAAAAAGGCATGTGGGATAGTTGTTTGCATTAACTTTGCAAGCGTGATTGTAGTTAAGTGCTGGAAGGGGTCAGTCAGAAAAGTGCTATGGAATTAGAGAATCCTTTCTTGTCAGAAATGAAGTACAGGAATAGTCTTCCCTGTGCCGATAAAGGAAATGAATTTTACAGCTCTGGTTTGTGTTGGTGAGATTAAAATTACATTTTTATGGGGGGGTAAGGAGTTGTAAAAATAATTTGTCATCATATTTTAAAATTGTTTCAATAGATGTTCAATTATGTGGTTTGTTTGGAAAGGTGACAAGTTGGAGTGTTTCTGCTGTGATGAATTCATCTGGATATGGTATTCTTGGCATAAATGCTTTTAAAATGTGTTTAATTTCTCTGATGTGTTATTTAGGACTAAATTAATCTCAAGCTTTTAAAGAAAGCACATTCTACAGATGGATGGATTAGTCAATAGTTGAGTGAACTGACAATAAAAATGTGTTCCTTGGTCAGGACTTGAAAATGAAATGTCTTTGCAGTCAGTAGCATTGACCAACCCTTATTTTAATTTAGGGAGGTATACCATCCATTTCCCAGGGATCTTCCTGATAGCCTAATACACTTGGAATGGCTAAGGAACTGAGGAACAGAAAGTTAAAACAGGAGTTATTTTAAAATTGCCCTCAAAACCTAAAATTAGGTGTTAACATTTTATTAAGATGATGAACTTTCCTAGACACTGACTTAAAGCATGCTTTTGCACACAGAGGTGCTGATTTCAGAAGTAATGATTAGCTTTGGGAGAGTCACATCAGAACAGTCCTGCCCGCCTCTGCTGTAATATTGTTCGTTGCTCTTGTAAGACATAAATGCAATCTAAAATACACTCTGAGAGAACATCTCAGTGAAATTTTAGCCCTGGAAAGGAAAGCTAACCATGATTCTCAGCAACAAAAAAGATGAAAAATTCCAATTTTGATGTATAGTATCTCCATTAATGTTCAAGATTTACCAGCTCTAAAATACTTTCCATTTTGCAAGTGCTTTCCAAACACTCACCTACAGCTATTTACTTAAAGACTTCTGTTAAGAGGGTGAAAGGAATGTATTGAGAATGTCTCTGTATGGAGGCTAACAAGCTTTTTAATGGAAAAAATTCTAACTTTTCCCTGTTGTTTGAATCTTAAGCAGTAATTAAATTTATGAAGGAAGGAGTGATCTAAATATATTGTTCATAATTACATCAGCACATTATAAAACTGTACTCTGATTTCATGTTTGGCTAATGATGGCATGATTTTAAATAAACCCCAGATATTCTGTAATTATCTTTCTTTCTAAAGTTGGTTTTAAACCACGCAAATCAGCTATCAGCCTTGTTTACATTTTATTAGTTTTCTGTGTTGGCACTACCTGGTTTTACATTATTTTCCAAAACAGGTGGTCTCCTCTGCATGCTTTACTTTTAAAAGTGCATCAAAACATAATTATACAGAAACAGTAATTGATTTCAAAATTTTAATAAGAGCTCTTTCAGGTACCTCACACTGTATTTCAGAGGGATTCTGATCTGCTTATATTTTGGTTTTTCAAAATCAAATCCTAAAAATGTCTGAATCCCCCTCTAGTCATAGGACAGACCTCCACAATTAAAAGATATAGCAGAACAACCCACAGGAGATACAACCCCCAAGAACCCAGTAATCAGACAGTGAACAAAAACGCTTCCATTCAACTTTCAGTCCCTCTGGACAATTCTGATTAGGTGTGAAGTGTAGAAGATGACAGCAAAACATTTTAGATCTCTCAGACCTGAGAAATACCTTCCTTAAACCTTGCGTTTTCAACAGACCCTTGCTGGAATGCTAGTTTCATACATGACCCATCTAATCAAAATCACCCACTGACAGTCTGACATTTGCCTTCCTCCCAGCCATATCACAGCTGTTCAGAATGACGTCCCTCCCTCCCTCCCTCCCTCCATTTCAGCTTTCAGGCTGCTTCCTCCCAGACCACTGCAGTAGCCCTCAGGTATGTTTCAATCAAGCTGTGCAGCCCAACAGACCAGAGTTGAGAGGCACTGCAGTGACTCTGCATGGGGCAGGACACAAAGAATTCATCAGACCTCATGCCAGCTGCAATGGGGACTGTCTGTCTAACCTCCTGCACTCTATTTATTCCGGCCCCCCTGTTTCTGTTCGCTGTAAAAATAGCTAAACCTAACTTTCAGCTTTACTTTTAGAAATACCATGTGGAGCAGGTTGTCAAAAATCAGTGCTTAAAAGATGCAACGTACTTAAGGGTATTTCTAAAATAAGTTCTGTGCCACAGTGTTTGCTGTTATCTTTTTCTGCAGCAATCACGCCACAGGAGCTGGAATCATGAGACAAACTGTCTGGTTATAATCAGATCAATGAGTTCCACAGTATACCATTATCTTTTCCTGCTTGTCCCTGAGAACAACAAAATAGCATGTCTTGCATCTTCACATGCTCTATTTGATTGTACAGTTAATTTCTCATATACCTTCACCATGTATGATGTGCCCCACGTTTTGGAACTGGCTTATTGTATATTCTGGCAGCATCACAAGAATGCAACAAATTGGAATAAACTGTTTTGTATTTCAGTATATAATGACTGGTCCTGATGGGGCTGGTAAATACGTGTGTGCCTTGGGAGGCACAGGTGAGCAGTCTACATTTCTGTGTGATGTAGATGTCTCAAAACTCTCCTTGCTAACAGATGAGCTCTGTTAAGCAAATACCCATCAGCACAAAGTCTTTTGATAGGAAAAGATCAAGTTCTTGTTCCCTTGTGCCTAAACCACCCACAAGTATGAACTCATTCACTGAAGTCAGTGGAAGCCATGATGTGGTTGAAGCTGTACATTTGCATGGATGTTTACTGTACTGGGGCTAACCAAAATTTACTGAACAAAATGTCTGAAACGACTGGCTCCTGGAAAACTTGGTCCNCTCATTCACTGAAGTCAGGGAAGCCATGATGTGGTTGAAGCTGTACATTTGCATGGATGTTTACTGTACTGGGGCTAACCAAATTTTACTGAACAAAATGTCTGAAACGACTGGCTCCTGGAAAACTTGGTCCAAAATTACACAGTGTGTTTGCCCGTCATGGCAGCTACACCATCAGCAGCAGCAGCACAGTAAATCATCCAGAGGACAACACAGAGACAGCTGTAGGTACCTGGAAGCATTGCACCTTTGTTTTATATGCATACAATATAGGTGACAATATTTTCTTGTTTGTAGGAGACTTCCATTTATTTCCATGCTGCCAAAAAGCATCAGGGAATGGCTCAAACCTAGAAGACACTGCAATAGTCATTCAGAAATCCGTGAGGGGTCTCAGCAAAGCAACTAGTCTGCTAAGTAAGAGTATATTCCAGGCTGAAGCGAAAAGGGACTATGGCAATGAAATAACTTAGTTTACACAAAAGGAGAGGAACAGGACCTGGAAGACTATGCCATCTGACTGCAGAATGCTAACCATTATAAATAAAGGGGTTTGCAAATGTTTCTTTTCCCCCTGCTAAATTCCCTTACAGTCTGGTCCTTTGCTTCACATTTGTTGCTGCCATTTCCAGCAGCTGCATGGCTGGCTTGCAAGCTTTATTCATTTCCACTGTACTGGAAGCTATTTAGGATACATCCTACCATCACCCTGGAGGCCTGGCTGAGGGATTGCTCCTTCCTCTTTGCAATAGCCTCCAAACCCATATGCTCACCACTTGCTGTCCCTTTCCACCCTGTCTCCTTGTTGTGGAAGCTTTTCTGATGTGGTGCTGCGGGTGGAGAGGAAGGGCCTGTCATAGGGAGGGTGTCCCACACAGAACAGTCAGTGGGCAATACAAATACCCTCCACTGCAAACATCATTTGAGCAGGCATGGAGTGCCTAGGACAGTCAGTGACACTGATATTCTCTGCTTCTTCCCACTCCTATTAGCCATTTTGATACACTTTCACCTGAACATAGGCAGCTAGCAAGAACTGCAAGGAAAACACTTCTGCAGCTCCTAAAGCGTATTCAGAGCCTTTCTGCAGGTACAAGGCAGAGAACACCTCTGCTTGCAGAAGTGTATGAGAAAGTAGGAAAGTATGTGTGCAAACACCTTTCATATAATAAGCCCAAAGAATGTAACTGAAAAAAAAAGACAACAGGAAGGATCTGGATCACCTGAAAGAAGAGATTAATCACTTTGTTAGAAGAGAATTAGAGAGAAGAGAGAGCTGTTATTAGAAAAAGGTTGTAGAATGAAAGAACACCTGAGAATGTAGTTCAGATGTTCTCACCTGAGGTGTGAGAGGGGGATCAGCAATGTGCCAGAGAATGAGTTGTGGACCATGACAGAATTTACTCAAACCAAAAAGGAATACAAATGCTGTCAGACGTTGTGAGATATTTCACTTTGATCCTGTTCTGCATACCTGAAGATAAATGTGCAGGTTCTTGCAGCCTATCTGGGTATTTTTTGATTATCACTGATTCTTATTCAGCTCGCAGCAGTAAGCAATGAGTCTGAGCAATCAAACTGACTACAAAATCCATAAATCTCCATGTAATCTCAGAATTACTGCTGCGAAGGGGTTATGGCTAGAGTCAGTGAGTAACTGTATACAGGAATCTATTTCTTCATATTGTAAATTTGCCTTTTAAGCAGTAACTGGTATATTTGTAAGTCTTTGGTCTTCATCTGCTTTCCCTTACCCTCACATCAAGCAAGTTTCTGTATTATTGACATATATAAATACATCCTATGTTTCATTACCAGTTTTCTGCCAAAACACAGTAGTGAAGAACATGCCTGGGATACAAAGAGATGCTTCTAGACAAATACCTCAGCCTAGGCCCTACCTAAAACTTTAAAGGTGCTTGTGTAGGTTCAGCAGTCTGGTGAGCTGAACATCAAGCTCTGCCACTGCCTGAAATATCCCTTCCTCTGTTTACATCCTCTCTTGATTGTGTTCTCCTGCCCTTTAATTTGTGCCAGCACTTAGGGCCCATTGGACCTCTCCAAGAGTCTATTCAACTCAACTGGTGGAAAACCAACCCAGCTGTACAGTTTTTTCTTATTAAATGATCTAACAAGCTACCGCCACATGGTAGGTAGGAGGCGCGAAAGGTAGGGGAGAGGGTAGCAGGCAAGATTTTCCTTTTTTCATGGCAGGGAATTACAAGACTGGCTGATTTGCACATGGAGCTGCAGGTCTAACAGATCTTTTTTGGGGCAAAATATCCAGCAGTCATGATTATTAACAGACTGGTTAAATATACAGACTAAGGATCTAAACTGGAATACATACCAGGCTGTACCTCCTGTAAGAGAAGTAAACTCATTGCTTGTGTAGTCCAGATATTTGTTGCTCTTACATAAAGACAAAATATTAAATGACATGAACAATAATGAGAAGCAAAACAAAACTGGGAGTCTCCCTAAAACTCTTCCCCTGTTAACATCAGCTGTCTTGCTTCCCAAGGATTTGCAGAACCTTCCCTGCAAGCCTGCCCTCACTGTGAGCCAAGGTCAGAGAGCTGAGCCAAAGCAGAATTAAGATGTGAATCTTTGTTCTCTGGAGCACTCTGTGGAACAAAATCATGGTATCATTGAGGCTTACAGTGATCTATGAATGGGGAAAAGGGAGAGAGTCTGGGTTTTACTATGCTGGGATTAATTTAAACTTCAGTAGTATTGAATCTTCCAGTCTGCAGAGCAGCAGTGAAATGTATTTCTTCTACTTTTTTTCACTCTGTGCTGGTCTTCCCCATTCACTACTTATAGTGGGACCACACACAGGATTGAAGAAACTGTGAACCTAATTGCAATCTGGATTGAATTCAGGGTGAAGTAAAGAATCCTGGATGGTTCAGTTGAGCAGGATTTCTCCAGTACGGTTTAACTACATGTTTTGCTTGAATATTTACAGTGCTATTAATACCTATTGTTCATAAAGCTTTTATCCAATTTTTGAAGTTAGCGAGAATTTATGGCCCTTGGCATAATTCTAATATGCTGGAAAATAAAAAAGAAATCAAAGAGTTGACCATAAACAATGAAAATTGCATATAGGCTTTCACTGGAAAGATGACAGACATGATTACAAGGACTTGGCTATCAGTTAATTTAGAAATGATCTGTTTGAGCTTATTTTTCCTGTGAGCTCATTTATCACTGAAATGGTTGCTAGGATGCTGTGCTTTGAAATTTGAAACTTGCTCTAGGAAAGAGCAATTGTGAAGTTTTTTAAACTAATTTTCTTCTTGGCAGCCCCTATATAGTGGAATTAACGATGCAAAATGGTTTTATTATATCAAGACCTGATCTGAAGAGAGCTTATATCTAGACTTAACTTTATTCACAGTTGCAGAATGATTCATGTTACATCTCTGAGTGAAGTTAAGCATGCTATTCAGCTGGCCTTAAATTCCTGCTAACTTTCCTAGTCTAATATTTTCTTTCTGTCCAGCTCCTGGCAATTATCTGTCCAGGTCACTACTTAGGCCATGGAAATCATTCCTCAGTGGTCACTAGCTTTCACTACTGAACAAGCACAGAGACTTGTGTAAAATGGAAGCTGTGTGAATATGAGCCAGGTTGCTTAAAACCCCAGTGAGATGATGAATGGTGCACATTACATGCCTGCATGGCATATTGGCTAAACCCTTTCAAATCCTAGTCCCTGGAAATTTTTAGCAAGCCTTGTGATGTTCCTCTCACCTTTTCTGTGTCCGGGTATCTTTAAACACTTACAGTCTACTCCAGATGAAACTCAGATTGTTGCTGCAAGCACTAAAGATTGTTCTTGACAGTCACGGCTGGTGTGCTTTGGCAGAAGTGATCCCCACAGGACCTTGCCTCATACAGAGCAGGAGAGCAGCTGGCTGCTGTGGGGAGCATCCAGTCAAGCAGTCCTGGGTGAGTGGGAGGAGCAGGGATAGGCAAGCCGGTACATAGCCCTTAATCCCTGCAGTGGGAGCAGCCACTGGAAGGAACAGAACTGGGAATCCTAAATAGGAAAAATCGATACTATATTTGTATGTCACAAAGAAGAGATTTGTAGCTTTCTGCTAAGAATTCTGAAATATGTACATATACCTGCAAGTATAAATACCAACTGGATATTTCTGGTCTTAGAGGTAATTGTCTTCTGCAGTTATCTGAATATTATGCACTGAAGAATCTTTCTTGTGAGTTTGGGACCCAGAAGGCCTGACTGTATCCACTTATATCCTTTTCCTAAGTAACTAATTTATGCCAGGGAAATTAGTCCTGATTTGCAATAGTCTTGGCTTAATTTCTGAAGTGTCAGGATTTGACCAGGTAAGTCAGTAGGCATGTATGCCCACAGATGTGGTGGAATCCTGATTCAAAAGATGTCAGAAATCACATTCATTTCACTCTAGCTGTGACTGAGAAAAGTATTTACAGCCTCAGAAATGTTTATTACATTTTATTGTCAGGAAAGAAACTGCAAAACATAGGGAAAAAGCCAGCTCCTTGAAACATCTGGGAAAAGCAGATGAACAGAAGGCTGATCTGCAGGAGTATACAGGAGGCAGAGTGATCTGCCTGCCCTTTGCTGATATCTTTTCATCTCTGTGTAGTATCAGTTTTGGTGCAGTAAATGAGTAAAACTTGTCCACTTGGGGCCCTTGTGTGATTTTGGGGCTGTAGGAAGGATGAATTGAGTCTGAGACAGTGGGAAAAATGTGAGGATGAGGACCCCTTTTATGAGCTTGAAGGGGAAAAATAATGTTGGGCTGGAGGGAGAGCATGGTTATTTGCTGTGCTGAGATAACTGGGGAAGCAGGGTGTGAGGACAGAGAGGATTACTTTGTTCTAATGTGAGACTCTTCAAGGGTGTATGATCTCCATATCATGAAGCAACCATTAATAGAAATCTTTATAAACTGGATTCAATCAAGTCTTATAAAAACAAAGCAGTAAAGCTAGCAGTAAAGGTCTGACTGAAATCCTCCCACTATGAATCTGCGAGAATTTGACATCCATGCAAATGCCACCCATACAGCTGGTGGTTGTGGGCCCAGAAATAGGGCATGCCAAAAACCACAGGACACAATATTTTCAAACAATAAAGACACTCTGCTATGCTCCCTCCTCTGCTGATCGGGTAACTGTGGCTCCCCATCTGGCTGTATTATCTTTGCAATCCCTCTTTGAATGTACCAGCTCCCTGTATACTCTCTCCATTGTATGTAGAGACCTACTCCAAAGCCAGCTGCAGGGAACCCACGGTTTCCCAATGTCCACTAGCCAGGTTTATTGGCTTGCCAGAGGCTTTGCAGCACAGGCTGGCCAGAGCATGGCCTGAGGATGTTGGTGTGCTGGCAAGGAAAGAGCATGAACAACATATCTCCAGGCAACAGAGATGGGAGTTTCTGTGTGGATGGCAAGCATCTATCAAGGGAGGGTACAGGCAAGAGTTGTGCTCTTTTCTTGCTCAGGATAACCTGGGAGTCTCATTTAGACAACAGCAGCTGCAGACAGAAAACTAAAATGCAGTGCATGAAACAGCTGAGGTTCTGTGCAAGGTGTTGGATCACTTCTGTGACATTTTTCTGTATGTGTACAAATTAATGGGTTTAGTTGGGGTAAAAAAAAACCCAAAGGATCTGAACACTGAATAAACACCAACACTTCAAACAAATATATAATTTTATTGCTGTATATAGGATTCTAACTTGGTAATGCTGCTGCTGCTGCTGTCAAATTGTGTAAATTGCCTCAAAGTTATCATAACAACACTCATTTCTTTCATATAAGGCAGTGTAAGAAGGCCTCTTTCTTTACAAAAATAACTAAGGATGGAGAATAAAATAGACAACTTGTATACAGATATTTCTGGCTAAAGGAACTGGATTATATGAGAAATTTTGGTCTATAAAGATAACAGAGTTTGTCAACTGTTCCCATCCATCTTGTCCCTGTCCTGTGTCAGCAGGGGGAAGTAGTAACTAAGATCTTCTGTGGCTTAGATACTAAGTGCGTTCACTGGAGTATTTTTGTCTGCCCTCCTTTCTTTCCCTCTTTGACATCAGTAAGAAGTTTTATTTATACACTGCTACAAGATATTACATCTACTGTGGAAAGTTACTGACAACTGCTTTGTCAGTGACGCTTATGTCCAAGTAAATCTGCTTCCTTTGACAACATTTCTGTTCATCTGGATTACAATATTACAGGTGCTGCTCAGATTTCTGCTGGCTGCAAGATATTAATATTGTTTCAATTACAGTGATTGCTGTAACAGCAGATTTCTAAAAACTGCAGTGATGGTGGCTTGGAGGCATGCGGTGTGAGCAAGGACACCTCTTGCTCCCCATCCAGATCCCAGGCTGTGTCTCCAAACCCCGTGCCTGCTCGGAGCAGAGCTAGTTTAGCCCCACCCTCTGAGCAGTCCAGCCTTTATTTATATGAAATCTGTGGTCCAACTGGCTTCAGATGGCGTGTGTATGTGTGTGTGCCTGCCTTCTGAGTGTGTGAGACGAGCTGGGATCATGAGCCAGGGTTGTTCCAAGTGGTTTTAATCAGCAGCCCATTAGAGGAGAACGGAAAACTTCCAACAGGATAAGAACTGAGTAAGTAAACGTAACTTTGAACTTGCAATCTGGACAGAACAAATGCAAACGAAAATCTTCATAGTCTGTCAGTTTTCAGATAAATGATCACTTTTAGAAAGAAAGAGGTGCATGCTGACAGGAAGGAGGCAATTTAAAAGGACTGGAATGAAGGAAACTGTAAAAACAAAGTCGGAATTGAGAATGCAAGAGAAAAAAAAAAACAGCAAATGATTGTTCACAAAGTTGGTACACTCTCGTACTCTTTTCAGCTGTGGACAGGACGTGTTTAGCTTTAACCTCTTGCTCTCTTGGATGCTATTGTGCAGCTGTGTAGTTTCTCCTGCAATGTGGATGAAGATTCCTGCTCCTCACCTGTCTGCCAGCAGGTCTGTTCTGACAGTGTGGTATGGAAGAGCTGGCTGTGGCTCCTTGCAGAAAATCCCATGGCACACTGCTGTTCGCTGCTGCTGACTTCTTGTTTTTTCACAGGTTGTTCCTGTACCCCCATGGGACAGAATTGCCTGAGCCCCTGCTCCTCTGGAACCTGTAACTTCTTGCCAGGCACCACGAAAGCGTTCAGCAGCAGAAATGAGCAAGACTCTTGCTAGTTTTGGATAAAGTCTGCCTTTGACAAGTCACAGCACCTTGGACTGCATCTGCAATGTGGCAAAGGGCAAAGTGAGGACAGCGAAGAGGCCATGGTTTGTGGGCAAGTCCCCAGGTGCCGCAGGCTTTGTCGCCCTCGTCCCTTCCTTCTGGCCTTAGTGGTAGCCATCTGTCTATTCTGCCAGACCCTGACTCCTCTCATGACCAGCACCATCCTTTCGACAGTTGTTAATGGCATTGCACCCAACAAACTGACCAAATCACAGCAGGGAAGATACAAGGAGGTCTTCCCAAGCAACATTTACTGCTTCCTCCCTAGCAGTAACTCACAGACAGTGAAAAAGGTAAGTCAGCTGGAGCATAGTGCTGAGCAATAATTAGCAAAACGATGGATAGCGAGTCTGGCAGGATCATCTGAGTCCATCTAAAATTAGCCTAAGCTTGGAAGTCTGAGATCTGTGTACAAACAAATGGGTGATATAATGACAGCAGCATATGTGCAAGCACATCGCTATTACCAGCTCCTCGGTGTGGTGTTATTAACACAGGAGTCTTGAAATCTTCTACTGAAACACGGCATTGCTCTGTGACTCCAGGGGGATTGCAGTTTCCTGCACAGAGCATATTTTATTTTGGCTTTAGGTATTGGTTCAGAAGCTTTACAGTACAGGCACATAAATCAGGAGCCAGTGGGGTTTCATGAGGGTGAGTGGGGCTGTTAGTTAGCACCAGGACTGCAGCTGCCCTGTGTTAAAGTTATCGCCTGGTCAGTTTTGAACTTTACTGGGATTCTGCTGAGAAGCTGCACTTGAGAGGTAGAAAAAACACTTTTCACATTTTCAAATCTCACTATTTACTTTGGAATCTTTGTCCCACAGATTTAACTTCGTCCTTAGGTTACCTGACCTCATGTTTATTTTATACAGGGTTCCTAGAATGGGTGTTAAAAGCCAACAAATGCAGACACTGTTATTTTAGTTGGAAAATGTGGTTTGTTAAATGGTCCAGACTGAGGTAGTTATTTTTATTCTGGAATCTGTGATCAGCATTAGCACAAATGTTTTGGGTTTTCTTCAATCCTGTAAGGAGCTGCTAATAGTGCAGCAGATAGATAGCACACTGTGAAATTATCATTATACTGTCATTTTATATACAACTGAATCAGGACTGTAAACATTAATCTGATAAATTCACAGGTTATGGACAGCATCCACAAGAAGCAGTTAAAATTTAAAAATATATTAGAAGGTTGCTTCTTTGATTAGACAGGGTTCACAGCCTGAAAGGTCAGTAATATTGATTTTAGGAGACCGGTTGTAAGGTGCGTCTTCTGCGAAGTCAAAAAGAGATATGTGAAATAACTATGGCATGAACTTTTTAACCTTAAATCTTAAAAAATGGATTATGTTTTTTTTCTAGTGAAGGTCAGAGAGATTTATCTCAGAGTTGCAGAAATCTACTTAATGCTGCATTTGTCATAATTTTACATTTTAATGACCTTTTAGCATGCTGGGTACCAAGATTTGGATTTGTTCAACAATGTGATATGAAGAATTACAATTTAAAGGGCATTAAGCACAGCTGACATGCAGGTGCTATTGTGTTACACCTTTTGACACTTAGAGCCCATTCCTTTTTACTTGTTGCTATTGTAACAGCAAAGAGCATTTCACATCTTTCCTTGGGCTACCTAAAGACTGTAAGAGCTGGTGAAATAATAGCAAGTGTGCCGTTTGGCTGAAAGTATTTGTAATTTCTTCTTTCCCAATTTTCATGAGAAAAAAAAAAAAATGTATTACCACAGAATTTGGCATGCTGTCTGTTTGAAATGAGAAGCAAACTCCTGTTTTTACAACATGCAGTACTTTCTGCCCGCCAGCATAGGTGGTTGGGTGTGACTATCACATGCGCATGCTGAACCTATGGTACAGATGTCAATACATATGTTAACCCTTTATAGGTATGTTTTCCAGGGCTGTGCTACTCTAACACATTCTTCTTCAAGTTCTGAAGACCACCCATAGCTGGCTCCTTGTTTGTCTTGAAAGTTTCCCCTACAGCATGACGTACAAAATGTCTTGCACATGTTGGGATGTTACTCTAAGTTTCCAGAGGATACTCTGCTGGTTGTGTGGGCTGAATAGTAGTCTCAGAGGACAGAAAATACAAGTATTGCCAGCAATCTCCACCACTTTGCTTTGAAAGTGTGCTCTTGAGCTGTGTGTTTTCGCCCACTGCGCATTCAAATAGCTGAACCTTGCTTGATTGTTTTGGGTACCCGGTAACATCTAAGACAGATGTCATGGTTGAAACTTTACACTGTTTTATTTTACTGTCACGTGCCCAGCCACAGTAGCTAGTTTGGAAAACAAGTTTTCATTAAAGCTCTGGTTTAAATCTTTGTGTATGAACCTGAAAAAATACTTTTAAATATGATCCAAATTATTCACATTTTTAAATAACTACTTATTCTGTAAATAGTCCAGCAAGCAAATTTATTTTAACAAAAAAA